>CM035155.1:75446629-75459129 GCA_020205615.1 Panax quinquefolius | reverse complement strand
CCTTCAATAAATGAAAGATCCGATGTAATATAATAGATAAGTTTTATATCAACAACTCGCAATGAAAATAACAATCAATTAGAGAGTAAAATAGATCATGATGTTCACAATCTTCTCCAATTTAAATGTTCACTATCAATATTTTTCCTTTAACACCAATCAATAGTTTCTCGATCATAATCATGTAAATCAATGCCTCATCTTTTCACCATGGGTCAAATATATCTAATTGTAATACTAATGGTCACGATCACGCAATCAATCAAAAACCATCTTTGCACTACGGGTCCAAGACAACTTTTTACCACGCGTTCTTTGCCATACATGCCAAAGACATTCACCAATCATGGCCAAGTTAAATGCAAGGCCCACCACCGAACTTTTCCGATATTCGAGTATTGAGTTCTTCCTTGGCCAACGCAAATCTGAACCCCTTTCTATTCAAAATTTGGACTTTGAGTTTCTGCGCTACATAAAGGCCTGACCGCCTATGTGGCAGATCCGACTTCGATATTTTTATTTTTATTTTACAAGTCGACGGTACCGATACGGCTATTTTAGAAATTTTTCCCAAAATTATGTTAATGCCCAAATTCGAACACTTCACCTCTATTTTGGAACTTTGGTGCAATGACCAACTGAGCAACATGGGTCTTGTTGTTATTATTTTGCAAAGATTTATATTTATAACTAAACAATTAAATCCCAGAATTAAAAGACAACAGAGATCCACAACAACTAGTATAGTATTTCTGGTAAAATATATTTAATATTAAAATATTAAATATATTTTACTTATATTTCTGGTAAAATATTAATTAAATATTATATTTAATATTTTAGCCGGTAAATATTTTTTAATTTACCTAAAATATATTTTAATTAATCATTAATTAAAATAATAAATATTTCCTAGAAATATATTTAATATTAAAATATTAAATATATTTTACTTATATTTTTAGTAAAATATTAATTAAATATTATATTTAATATTTTAACCCCATATTTGTTTTTTTAAATATTACATAATTTTTGGTAAATATTTTTTAATTTACCTAAAATATATTGTAATTAATCATTAATTAAAATAATAAATATATTTCATTTAAAATATATTTAATATTAAATATTAAATATATTTTACTTATATTTCTGGTAAAATATTAATTAAATATTATATTTAATATTTTAGCTAAATATTACATAATTTCCTAGTAAATATTTTTAATTTACCTAAAATATATTTTAATTAATCATTAATTAAAATAATAAATATATTTCCTATAAAATATATTTAATATTAAAATATTAAATATATTTTACTTATATTTTTGTAAAATATTAATTAAATATTATATTTAATATTTTAGCCCCATATTTGTTTTTTAAATATTACATAATTTTATATATTTTTTTTTTAATTTACCTTAAATATATTTTAATTAATCATTAATTAAAATAATAAATATATTTTAAAATATATTTAATATTAAATATTAAATATATTTTACTTATATTTTTGGTAAAATATTAATTAAATATTATATTTAATATTTTAGCTAAATATTACATAATTCCGTAAATATTTTTTAATTTTCCTAAAATATATTTTAATTAATCATTAATTAAATAATATATATATTTCCGCTAAAAATATATTTAATATTAAATTATTAAATTTATTTTACTTATATTTTCTTGTAGAAATATTAATTAAATATTATATTTAATATTTTAGCCCCATATTTTTTTTTAAATATTACAAAATTTTCAGTAAATATTTTTTTAATTTACTTAAAATATATTTTTAAATGTGACTTTTTTTGTGGAGCAAAGCAAGTAATTTGAAATTTGGAGAAAAGCTATACTTGAGTTGTTGTGGAAAAGCTATACTGAGTCATTGTGGATGTTTGTTGTCTTTTAATTTGTGAATTTAATTGTTTAGTTATAAATATAAATCTTTGTAAAATAACAACAAAAGACCCATGTCGTTTCTCATTTGGTCATTGCACCAAATTTCCAAATTAGAGGTGAAGTGTTCAATTTGGGCATCTACATAATTTTGGGAAAAATTTCTATAACGGCCACGTCACCAGTCCACTTGTAAAATAAAATAAAATGTTCACGTCAGATTCGCCACGTAGTGTGTCAATCAATACATTTACGCCTCTGGCCCAAAGTCCAAATTTTTGAATAAAGGGCCCGCTTCATACCGACCGAAAAGAAAAGGGCTCAATACCCAAATATCAAAAAGTTCAGCTGGTTTAACCTTGCATTTAACCTCACCAATCATATTATCTTTGCACCCATGCCAAATATATATATTCACAATAACTTGATTTTAATAACAATGATATAAAGGTGAACGAAAGTGTAAGAATAATAAGATAAAGAATAAACATTCTAGATTTGACATTTAATTTGTCAAGAGTCCAATAATATCAAAATCGGGCCAACACGATGACCAAAATATGGAGTCAAATTCAAGAATGATATTCAAGATACGTATTTCAAAGATAATGATTAAAATTTAATAAGATGGTTCATGTGAAATGATATTAGAGGAATCACAAACCTCAAAGGAATTTTTAACTATTTCAGAATTATGTACAATATTTACCATAGTAGTTAGATTTAGGAGTATGAAAGAAAATGATATCCTTACCTCAATTAATTAATGTGATCGATGTCGCCGCTTGCCAAGTTCATCAACCTAAATATATGTATAATTTAATTAGTTATTATCACACGTGGTGTACACATGATTAGGATACTTTTCGTGTTCAATCCAGAGGTCGCTTCGACGATACTTCTTCATTGATGTGTCCATTAAGGAACGCCGCTTTTACATCCATTTGATGAAGCTTGAACTTTTGTAGAAAGCAAAAGCCAATGTAATTCGACGATTGATTCCTTTGCTATCGGTGCATAAGTTTCTTCATAGTCGATCCTCTCCGTTGATCAGATCCTCGAGCTACCAATCTAGCTTTGTTACTTAATGATTGTCCCGCGCTCATCAAGTTTTTTTTTCAAGACCCATTTCGCATCAATGATGGAAACATCTTTCGAGAGACATTAGTTCCTACACTTGGCACCTCTCAAATCATTGAAGTTCTTCTTGCATTGCCAATAGCCGCCATCAAGTATAAGATCCCTTGTATTCTTCGACCAACCCGTGATAAAAATGCGTAGAATGCATAAGATTTTGTAATCCTCTTCGTGGTTATACCTTTATTGACATTCCAATGATATTTTCGGAGGATGATTCTCGATGTATCTAGTCGCTTCGCATTCGATATCATGCATAACTTCCTCTCGATCATTAGACTCAATTTCAAGATCCTCGTAAATCTTCGTGTTCATGTTCATTTTTGATCATTCATTTTGTGTGTCAATTTGTTCATCTTGGCCTCCTCTGCTTTGTTCATTTCAGCTTATAATAAATGTCGATTATCTCCAAATTACCCAATTGATCATAGCTCTCGCCCAAAATTTCTTTCTGAAGTTTACTTTCTTGTAATAGAAGTTCTAGTCGCCTCTCAGAGTCCTATTCTTCCTTTCCACCACCCCGCTTTGTTGAGGAGTCCTTGGTCGAGAATTCATGGCTAATAATTTTGATCACAAAAGGTTATAAAATTTTGAAACTCAAAGGCTATGGTCACTTCTAATTCTAATGAGTTTGAAACTATACTTTGTTTCAAGTTTTCTTATTAATCTTTCAAACTCTTTAAATGCTTCATCCTTAGTTGTCAAGAATAATACCCAAGTGTATCTAGAGAAATCATCTACTATTACAAATGCATAAAACTTACCATTTATACTAGAATGTCTTTCTCGTCCAAATAGATCAAGATGAAGTAGTTGTAAAAGGAGAAGAAGTTGATACCATGTTCTTTGTCAGTAAATGATGTTCTTACTTGTTTTTCGAGTCGACATGGAACACAAATTCCTTCTTTTCATATTTGATTTTCTACAACCTTCGACAAGATTCTTTGAGGATAATTTCTTGATTAAGTCCACGTGAACATGTCCCATCCTCTTGTGCCACAAATTAGCCTCATCTTCAGCATGATGCTAGATATAATTCTTTTCATCCTGTTGCTCAAAGTCAATAGTATATATATTTCTTCTCTTTCAGTAACTAGAGTGATATTGTTAGTACCATGAGAAATAGTGCATTTTTCTTTATCAAAACTAACTTGATGACCACTCATCCATAAATCGACCGATACTAATAAGATTAAATTCAAGTCCATTAACAAGATGTACATTATTTATACTTACCTTGACATTTCTAATTTTACCTTTTCCAATGATTTTGCATGTTTTATTATCTCCAAATGTGATCTGTTCCATTCTTTTTCTTGATGTCTAGTTCCATGAATTTTTATTTATCACCCGTCATGACGAGAACATCCGCTATCAAGAATCCATTTTGAGATGGAACTCTTGCCTTTAAACATACCTGTCAAGAAAAGATATTTCATCCTTTTGGTACCCATATCTTTTTGGGTCCATTTATGTTAGTAGCAAGTAAATCACCTTTTTTAATCCAGACCTTTTTAACCTTATTTCGTTTCTTAAAGCAATTTATATCTAAATGACCTTTAATACCACAATGTTTACAAGTAGTGAAAGGAGAGCAATAATTTAAACTAAAACGTGATTTTGAGTTTAACATTTCATATTACTCTTTTATGCATAGAATTAAAACTAATTCCTTGCCTTTCAAAACTAGGTCTTTGTTTTCCTAATATGATATTTAGATTTTCTTCACCTTGAACAAATTTAGAAAAGAGATGATTTTAGTGAGTCTATTTCTTTTTGAAGTTCATTATTAGGACATGTTTAATATCAGGATTTATCACTAAATGCATCAATATACACATCTCTCATTTTTAACTCATTAGTCAATTTTTTGACTTCATTATTTAAGAATTTCACCTTATTAAAAAGTATTTTATTAAAGTTGTCTAAATAATCAATATTCGTAATCAAAACCTTTTCTTCGATATGTGAATTCCTTTTCAATTTCTTTTTTCATCTATTATGAATCTACTTCATCCATTAATGTATTAACTAATCCTTTTAAGCTTGCATTCTTTTCTTAACTTTTATTTTCTTGTTCTAAAGAATTTAGTTCATTAGAGATACCCGATTCGATTCACCTTCAACTCCCACGTAAACATACTTGTGATATCTCATCTTTAGCATCGATCTCACTTCGATTCTTCATTACTCCAAGTAATAAAGGCTTTGTTCTTCTTGTTGTCTTTGTAGTTGGTCTTCCTTTATTCTTTAGTTGAAAAAGCTTTCTTTGAAGTGGCTGTGACATCCACATTCAAGACGCTCTCTTCATTTTGTTTTCCTTTGAATTTATTTCAATCAAGGTGTTTCTTCTTGTTTTTCCATTGTAGTAACCCCTTGAGTTTCCTTGACATCATCGCTATTTCTTCATCTGGAGTTATCATCAAGTTCCTCTTCATTATCTCGCAAAGAAGAGCTAAGACCTTTCTTCGAGGAGTTTTTCTTCATCATCATATCTCTTTAACTCGATATTCATATTCTTCTAGTTCACCAAACAAGGTTAAAGTATCAATGGAAGAAATAATAATGTAATCTTCAAGAGTAGTGATTTTAGAAGCAAACCTTTGGGAATAGCCCAAGCAACTTACTGCTGATCTCACTTTGAGAAATAGTCTTGTCCAAACAATTTCAAGGAGTTTATAAGGACTAGAAATCTTGTTTGAGCTAGCTTGATGGTTTCATCTTTTCGAGCTTGAACATTTCATAATCGTGCATAAGCATGCTTAGCTCGACTTTCATACTTTTGAAGTACCTTCACGACTTACCACTAAAGTATCCCACATCTCTTCGGCAAGGTTGCATGAGGAGACTTTATCTATCTCTTGATTGTACCATGTCACCGAGTATGTGTTCATAGCCTTTCAATCATATATGAAACCATGTAGATTTTGGTTGAATCCATTTCTAGCAGTAATCTTCTGTGTCCCATCATCTCTTCGTGGAACAACTCGGTCCATTCTCCACAACCCACCATTCCCTAAGGATCTCTTTAAGATAGCTTCCTCATTCGAAATTTTAAGTTGTAATTTTCTACGCCAAACAAAGAAAGGTTGTCTATCGGGTAGATCGACTTCTTCGATTGTTGTTTCCGAACTATTCCATGTTAGAATCTTTCCCACAAGTCACCTTTTTAAGACCAAGATAAGTAGAGCCAAGCTTTGATACCAAATGAAATTTAACTAGCACACTTTTAAAGAGGGAGGGGGGTTGAATAAGTGTAAGAGCAATCTATGACCAACTTTTAAATTCTATTAATTTCAAAGTTACTATAATGATTGAAATCACCATCGAATTAATATAGCCTATTAAATAAAATACTTGATGTTAAAGAATTATCTTAATATAATGCAAGTAGTCAAATTAAGATAATTAAGTAACTTATGTGATTTTAAAGTAAAGCAAATAATAAAATCAACACTAAATTTTTTTACGTGGTTCAATTTATTACCCTCTTTAATAATAGCCTTTAGTCCACGTTCAATACCAACTAGTATTGAGACTCACTTTATTTATTTCTTTATAAATAAATACAGATTACAAAAATAGATTCTAACAAAAAATTAATTAACAATTAATTTTTCTTGAGCACTCTCGTTCCTTGTGCACCTATGCACTCTTCAAGCACCTTTGCTTCTTGAACCTCGCTTGTAAACCTTTTCTCTAATCCACGAGGATTAACACCTTTAGACTACACTTAGTCTAAAATAGAAAATTCAATACAGATATAGAGGTTTATGATCAATGCAAGAATAATCAATTTAACAATTAAAGGCTCAACTATATGCAATGATCAATTAGCACACAAAGATAAACAATTAATTTCTTACCAAATATCAGCCCAAATAATATCAAAAATTAAATTGCTTAGTTTCTAAACGTTTGCAACCAATAAAATTGCCTCGATAATAACAAAGAATTAGTGCAAGTATATTTTCGTGAGTCAGGTAATTTTCTAAAAGAGAAACATCATTATATAGCCCCTTACATATTTTACCGTTAATAAAAGATATGTTCAAATTTTTAATCTAACGTAAGGATAATAACCAAGAGAATTAACGCTGCATGAGTCCACAAAATCTGGCTTGGTTACAACATCTCCAACGGTAAAGCTTGAACTAATCCACAACGTTAACAAATATCCAAAATAAATTCCATTTGGTTACACAATTTGATAACTCGTAAGACCACAAAATAATTACTTTAATCAATCGACTTTTTCTCCAAGCATTAATAAAGTGGCGTAAAAGAAAACTTATCATTTCCAACTTCCAAGACACTCCGCTTTATAAATCATAATTATCTCTTCCTTGAAATATGTAAATATCAAATCACCGAAAAGGTAAATCCTGCTAGTATACCACATATATATTCCCACGTGTATCCAGCCCAAAGAAACATTTTACTTAGACATGCATACATAGATATATATCCACATGTAATCCAAGAATATCATTTAATAATATGAATGTGAAAACGTGTAACATAAAGTCATGCATAAATCTAATCTCAATTCATTACTTAAAAATAACCTTTTAGAATTTTTTAAAACATTTTTCATTTAAGACATGAAAATGCAAATAATATGTTCCTAGAGCCTTTAAATGAAAAATCAATTATTATGCAATTGATCTTACATTTGTTTTCCTAGAAAAGAGAAATTCCTTCAAAGTCTTGAATATCCAATCAAAGCTCCTTATCACCAAAATACCTGAAATGCCATAAAATAATTTAGTACTTAAACATCTCATCATCAAAACATAAGGCTAGAATATGACTGAGTCAACATCCATTAACAAAAAGATTATTCCATTATCATTATATTTAATTATATTATCATTCTTCTACATTATTGACTTAATGTATTAATATCACGGATATTATTGTTCTTCAAATATTGAGTCTACCTAACTACTTAATACTCGTGACTTCCATTTATGCAACTTTCCATTACTACCCTTGCTACGATGTTAATTATTGGTTTAATAATATTAGATGTTGCGACAATTATTGTGACATCCCTAAATCCATGTGCTTGCTACAGTGGACTTACAATATTGACAACCAGATCTTTCACAAGAAAGAGGGGGCATTCCGTATAAACGAATCGCAATTAAATAACTAACACATTTTCTTGACATAACTTTCTAGACATTGTTAATAATGTTTATGAAAGTATTATGTATACAAGCCAATCATGTATGATGATAAAGCATATACTGTGTAATCAATCTTATTTATTTATTAATAAAAGAATTATTTATTAAAGGTATTTATTATCTATATGAATGTTTTAATAATATGTGATAAACCCATGGTTTTAAGCAACGCTAATAATGATGATGATCATTCTAATGAGATCTAAATTTCAGAAAGTTTAAAATCAAAATAGTTCCCAATCATTGATTACTAAATCGGGGATTAGTGAACCGGATAGATCGGTACATACGTTGCTTACTGTTTGATGAGGATGATTGATCTCATGATCACTTGTGTGAGACACTAAAGCAAGTAATGTAGGGTGCTTATTAGAGAATAAGTTCACCGAACGTGACTCGCTAAGGAATACCTAACGGAGTTTTACTTACCGCCAATAGGAATTCTCAGAAAGATAGTAGACAAATGATCTCAGACTTGAGATCATCATAAGATCTTATATATAATGAATTACACGCCGATTTTATTCCTTAAGACTCTCAGAGTATATCAAAGCGGTATGTGCTGGGTGTGCATAAGTTATATATGAAGATAATGAATGATCAATAAAAGAATCTACCACTTCTAGTAAAAGGAGAATGTCCCATGTGGATTCTGGATAAATGACAACCCAAGAACTTCATATAAGGTGGAATGAAATTGTAAAGTAGTTTCTAATTTGCATTCATTAGAGTCAGGCATTTAGAATCAAAATATATAATTAAATAAAATAAGACTCTTGACAAAGAATTTCACGTCTTATATTTAATCGGGACATCGTATGGTGGAAGGCCCGAATTGTACTAAGAATTATTTACTCAAATGTTCTTTTATGATTAATGTTGAAATCTATATTATCGAAAGTCGTTGATCGCTAGTGAGGCTTATCCTTATTGTAGAATAAATATTATTTATTTAAATAAATTATTTGTTTAATTTATTTATTTAAATGAGATTAGAATTGTTCTAATTAATTTATTCACAACCTATTATTATGGAGAACCTAAAAAGGTCACACCATAAAAGTGAAGAATAATTATTTAAGAAGTTAATGGTATAATTGTAATAATATGTTAAGTATATTTAATTTAATCTATGGTTGTAGAATAAATTAAATAGTTTAATATTTATTATTTAATATTTTAGAAATATTAAATATAAATTAATAAGAGGGAGTCTTATTAATATTATTACAATTATTATTATTTTAATTTCTAAAAAAGGTTTAGGAATTAATTTAATATAAGTACTCTCATTTATTCCCCAATGATTGTGGAAGGAAATTAGTTAAAGGAGTTTAATTAATTACCCTAATAGTGATTAGGGAGCCCTGCTTAATTAAAAGAGTTTAATTAAATAAATAATATCTTATTTTAATTAAAATAGGTTACACGATATCTTTATAAGAGGAGTCTTATATCGAGCATCTTAAATATGTAATTCCTAGAGTCTTGAGAAGACGCCTTTTTTCTATGCGTGATAGAAAAACTAGGCTCGAGCTAATACCCCTTCTTCTTGAAAATTCTTTCTTCTTCAGCGGATCACCCATGTAGGCCATACTCTAAGCGGCTTATATCGATCAAAGGAAGGAATTCACCCTAGAGATTCAAGGAGATCATGGAGAAGTAGGAGGTGAACTCTGCATCTGTAGTGAAGCTCGCTTTCTACAAGTGGTATGATTTACAACTTATTCTTCGCTTTAATTTAATATGCGATAAAGGATGATCCGTAATTGGTTTAAAAAAATTTTAAAATCGATTTTATTTCGCTCCGCTTAAATTTTCAATTTGATTGCTACTTTGATTTTCACAAAACCTAACAGTTGGTATCATGAGCCAAACTTTATGCGTAATTATTAATTATTTTGATTCCATATATAATGGGTATGTATTTTGAATAATTTATCAAGTATAATTTATCAGATAAAATTATTATTTTATCAAAAAAAAAACTATTTTTTTATACAATTCTGTGGTCATTGTGAATATGATTACACGGTAATCATTTTTTAAAGGTACGATCGCCGAAAAAAAAAAAACGTGATACTTCGCTATTTATTTTGAAAAACTGCTCCAAATAAAGTTACAAACTGTGGCTTTTATTTTTTTCTTCCGCGCAAGATATATATAAGCAAGTGTCCGTGATTGCAGCAAGTTTTATTTTGTTAATCAAGGTCCCGGGCCGCTATTTTTTAAATTCGAGTAGGGACTTTTATATATATATATATATATATATATATAATTTAGTAGACTTTATAAATAAAGCAGATATAAAAGTAAGGTCCCCGCCGCTTTTTAAATCGAGTAGGACTTTTTATTATATATATATATAATTGTTATATATATATATTAATCTTATTAATTTTATAATTAAAATAAAAGAGTTTATTTTAACTGGAAATTGAATTTCATGCAATATAAAATTGCCCATTAAAAAATGATACTCATATATATGGAATGATTTTTATTTATTCGACATATACGGTGATACGTATTATAATAAATGGGATCGATTATGTGACAATCAACTCAATGTGGATCGATTTATTTTAGCTGATGTTCGAATGAACGAGTTTTATTAAATGGGGTCTGCATTCTCGCCTTTTCTCGTTTTTCTTCGATGTAAATTTATCTCTCCTATGTACTTCCCTCGATCACGATCAAGGTTTCTATTTAAATTAAATAGTTTATGAATAGATTAGTTAGAATTTTTTCAAGAACCAAGATCAAGGAGCAAAGGAGTCGCTTAAAAGACCTGTTGTAATGGAGCCCCATTAAAATGTAATAGTTATATTTAAACGCTTATTCTTTGCACTTAGGAGTTCGATTTTGGTTCACTTGGTGGCTCTAGTGAACCAAACTAAAATATAAAAGTCCATAATCAATCCGCAGAATATAGATATTCTATATGTGCATGCTAGTATTATATATATATTATATATTACGCAAACATGCTTCACATGTTTAATAATACGATGCTAGATTTTATATATATATTTGCACGCTTAAACAAGATGAGACAAATAATAACAAATCCCTCAAAGTTTTTATATATTAAGTCTCAAGCTGCTCAAAGATATTTAGAATATCGAATGTCTTTCTTCAGTATGATAAAATTAATGTAGTATTAAATATTAATACGAGTTTGTCAGGTCACCACAAGGCAAGTATTAAGTATTTAAGATGTTAATTTATCACATTTGATGTTTATAAAGAAAATTGAACAATATTGTTTTGTCAGGTCACCACAAGGGCTTATATTTTTCTTTTTCGAATATACGAAGTGTTAGTTGATTTAACTTAGATAATTTTGATTCTGATGTGCCACCACTGATCAAAATAATCTAAGAGGCAAAACATAAGGAGTTACATGTTGATGTAATTGACATGTGAGTTGTTCACTCATTTATTTATATAGTTTGTTGTGTCACCAAGGCTATATATATTCGAAAATGGGATCCTTATTCTCACTAAAGAAAACTTTAATTAGATTTTATTTAACTATATCACAATGAGGGTAATATAGTTTAAAGAAAATAGGGAGATACCAATATAAAATAAGACCTAATTTATTTTGGTAATTAATTAAATGAATGTTTGCTAAATATTGTCCTTTTACATGCGTAATTTTTGAAAATGTCACATTCACTAATTTCATCACAGAAAGCATACCTGATGCTAAATAAACCGGAATTTGACCGAACTACTACCTGACTAGTTAAGGAATCCGAGAATTGTTCTCACCGCTTAAAAGATTTCTTATGTTCTAAATTCAAACAGACTGCAAAAGTTGCGTAGACACCTTCCGAGGAAGAGATCGCTACTTTTAATCAAAGGGCAAATGATGCATCCAGAGCTCAACGCATCATGCCGCATCCACGAGTAACGAGCTTCAGCCAAAGATGAAAATGATGGATGTCTTACTATGCTACGCACCTTCTCGAGGTCAGCGGTGAGCAAAGCAGACCGCTAAAGTGAAATATCTAAGGAGTTCTTCCGGATCTCGGATGATCGAGGGCACCACCGCTGCTGGACTATGTCCTAAAGACGATCAACTGATCGAACGCCTGGATGTACTGGGTTCGGGCTTACGGATGGAGAATCGGTCAAGATTTAGTCTTGCGCTAATTCACTCCCCACACCTTCTCACAATTTGTTATGAATTTTCAACATGAATAAGCTGGATGTCACTGGCCGAATTATTTAATATGTTGAAAA
>CM035155.1:75155678-75446529 GCA_020205615.1 Panax quinquefolius | reverse complement strand
TTTCACTTAAAGGCTACAAGAGAAAAACGCCTACTCCAACTCAATGAGTTGACTTAATCTGCATTGCAAGCCTACGAGAACTCCAAAATATACAAGGAAAAGGTGAAGAGATGGTATGACCGAAAGATTATGGAAAGGGTGTTCAACCGGCAACGAAAGTTGTCAAGGTGGTCGTAGTCATTTATCGTGAAGACGGTTTATCCACATGGTGCAATTGAGATATTTGATAAGTTCCCGTAAAATCCTTTCAAAGTTAATGGATGCTGGCTTAAGTAATTATTATGGTGGTGAGGTCGACAGTGCGTAAGTCACCTCAATTCTTTCTATTACATGATCAATCGTAGATAGTCAAGCTTAATCGATTATAAACTAGCTACTTAATGGAGGTACCCTATTAATTCTTTTCTTACCTCTTGGTTAATTCTATGGATCATGTTTATTCTTAATCGCATATTAAATTCTCGTCGATAGAATTTTTATTTTATTTTTTTTTTTTATTTTACTTAAGTTTTGTTTGAGCTGAATTCCACATATCATTTTGGTTAGAGTAGCACATAGAGCATTCTTTTTGATATATTCATTTATGCATGTTATTTAGTACATATTTTGATCGAGGAGTTGGTATATCTCATATTTGTAAATATTTTATGTGCAAGCCGTAGACACTCAAAATTTCTCGACACCTATTACTATATCAGCAGAGAGGCGTAATCGCTTTTTAGAGATAACCCCGAAGACAAATTTCGCAATCCATTCCGGATACTACCGTAAGTTCATTCTCAACCCCGAACACACACCGAGAACATCATTCTCAACCCCTAACTCCACACCGGGGTATCATTTCCAACTCCTAACAAACACCGTGAACATCATTTCCAACCCTGAGATAACCCCGAGTTTCGCCCCAGTAGTAATAACCCCAAGGAATGATGTTGCAGCCATATAACAAAATGCTTGTTTTAAATGCAATCAGCCTTTTTAATCTCAAACCTCCGCCGAGGCACTCATACCGCAGATCCGAACTAACACCGCGCAGATAGGCAGCACCCTCGCAGATTTATATCATGATTCAAACACTTGCAGCAGCCCAATCTCGAGATAACCCTCGAGCAACGCCTCGCTTAACTCAAATCGACGATAACCCCGGCTGAGGAGTCAAACGTCATCTTACTACCTCAAACATCTGCAAGGCCGCCTAAACATTTCATACATACATACATACAACAATGTCCTTCAAGAAGTGGGAGTTCCAATCCCGAGTGACTATCACGTGCTGGAAAGACAATCGGATAGAATTTGAAGCTTGAAGATCATGGGCATGGTCCCCTTCGTGACTTCTTACAACCTCTAATCCCATGTCATTGCAAGACTCTCGACACAAGCAAATCCAAGAAGGTCTTATATACCTGCTCGGATGCTCGAATTGAAGTTCTGCAAGTTCGAAAGTGACATCACAAAGGTATGAGTGCACGTATTTCCGAGATTTATGGGACCCGCAGAGCTTCCTCGGCACTTCGTGTAGTCATAGTACACTCATGCCTCTATAAATAGAGGGCTTGGGGTAGCCATTTCAAAAAGAGAAAAAGGCAAGGAAGCCCTGCCCAAATTTCTCTCAGACACACCTTATATTGAAAAGTGTCATTTTTTAAAACACCGTTAGCTCACATATAGCTATACATTTTAATGGAGCCGAGTGTTTATCCATCTAGAGTTATAGAATCTGCATTAGCAAAACCCCCACCGTAAGCCTTCTCTCATACTCTATAAAGCCTTTCTTCTTCATCTTTGCACACACTATTCTACACATCGAGAGTCGTGTTGTTTGTGTATGCCCCACTTCTATCCCTCGGTTTTCATTTTTTCTCGTATATATATACTTATTTATGTATAAATTTTATATATGGACTAACATTATCGAAGTTATGCCTCATCGAGCCTAGACTTGTGTCTCGGAGCTGCTTATTTATATATATATATATATATATATATATATATATATATATATATATATATAATCGCTGTCGATATATCTCATTTAGCCCGGATTTTACATCCTAGAGTTTATTGTTTATATATATATATATATATATATATATATATATATATATACTTGTATATATATAATTGTTGTTTGACATATCCGATGAGCCCGGATTTTATATCCGTATAAGCATTACTACTTTTATATATATATATATATATATATATATACATATTTCGTCAGCCTCGGAGTTTATCGCTTTATTTACATTCAAATTACCGGAGTTACTTCAAGGCTGATCGCATTTATTGCTTTTATTTACTTTTTCGATCCCCCGCTGGAGTTGCTTCGTGGTGGTTGATCATGCACACATATATATATATATATATATATATATAATTACCGCTTTTATATATATATAATCGCCATCGCTTTTTCACAAAACCGCAGAATATCATATGAGCCTAGGAATCATGTGATCACAGATTTAGTCTATAAAATCTAGATTCGGTTCCCTATGATGGAACCTTTTCACCGTGAAGTACTTGTAATTTATTTACAAAGGTAATTTAATTTCCTTAGATGTCTATCATGCCCATGAGGATTTCTTTAAGACTTCAGATATTATTTTCTCAAGATGCCTCGTGATCTCAAAAATAAAATCAAACAAGTTTAACATTTAACAATAAAATGGAAGTATGAAAAGGTCTCAATTCCTATCGAGCACATGGTTTGAAAAACCTCTTTTATAAAACTTCATTGCTATATCTTGCTAAAATCAAATTTTTCTATACATTCAAACCCTCGTGTATATAGGTGCTAACAAGGCCTCACATTACTTTCAAATAATTTCACATCGATCCACACACACACACATTCATATAACAATTTCTTTGAAAGTGGCGGTCACCGTGGTAACATTTGGATGTCGTGGGTGCCTAACACCTTCCCTCCGTATAATCAAGCCCCTAACCCATAATGAATCATCATTTCACGTAATCTGCCTAGCAAAGGTCAAAACACTGGTCAATGTGCAAACCTTTTGGTCATATTGGTGCAACCAGCTAAAAAACACCAACCGATTTACTCTAATAAATCCATCGTCGACATTATACATGTTTGACCTTTTTCACTTGTTTTTTCAAATAAATCTCACCTAACAATGAGAACACCAAAGAACAAGTAACGAAAAAGGGACAACTAAAAATCCCGACGCCGACAGTGGCTTACTCACTGGGGACTCCAAAGAAGAGGGCTTAAGCCGCTATTACAAGCTTTTCAAAATTGTTATATGCTTGTGTGTGAATGTTGCATTTACATTTATGATGAATGTGTACGAATGCATTTTACTTATCGCACTACTAAATATCTATCTCGTGATATTAGTGCTTCACACATGTCATCATTTTCATAAACTGTACATGTCAGATGTGAATGTATGTTGAGTGGTTCCTCCACCGTGAGGCTATCATGTCATGTTTGATTACTCGACCGGGACAGACTAATTCCAACGAGGCTCGTGAAAGGCACCACCCAGATTCGCTTTCAGCTTGAAAGACCGGATTAACTTCCGCCTAGTAGATCATAATGATCTGGGACCTTCATGCCAAAAAGACGCGAGTAACCCTAAGATAGGTCAACCTCTCGATAATCCAAACGCGAGGAAAGTCTCTTCATGCTTTCCATTTTTAATTACTTGTAAAAAGCATTTACTTATAATTTTATTCCATGTTCATCCATATGTAATGGAAATTATGAAGAATATCTCAGATACATAACATGTTATCAATTAACACCCAGCTTTTGTAGGACAAAATTCCTAAAACTATATACATTATGATAACATTTACATTATCCCTAAGACTAAACTACATAAGTCTTTTGTAGGGAAGCAATTAGACTCAAGCACCGCATCAAAATCTAAAAGGCCACGAGCCCACAAACCAATCATGTTTTTCCCCACCAATCTAACTCGCTTCTCTCGAGAAGAATTTGACAGATTGAGTAAACAAATTATGTACTGGGTTGTTCGCTTAAAGAACTACATCACCTACCTGTGGTACGTAAGATACCTACATACAAAATCCTCCCACAAGGAGGATCTCAAGGTTTGGAAAACAATTCTAGAACCTCAGCTTGATACGCACCAACAAAGACCCTTAAAACACCCATCTCAAAGGAGATCCGCATACCTAAGATATCAGAAGAAGGTCCTCTAAGTGGAGGAAACTATCCGTGTTCTCAAAGGATTGGAACACATGGAAGTGTTTCATATACTGACCTTTGCATATTTCCTGGTGTTCATTATCCAGAGAAATTCAAAACCCCTGATTTTGAAAAGTACAACGGATTAGGGGATCCTTATACACATTTAAAAGTGTTCATCAGAGAACTTGGATCCTAGGCGGAAAATGAGAAGCTCGTAATGCAAATTGCTTCGTAAAAGTTCGACCGAGAAGCCCGTTCGTGGTATACCAGATTAGACAATTCAACGATCCATAGTTGGGAAGAGCTAGCTCACACCATCCTTACTCAATATAGTTTTCAATCTCAGATGGCTCCCCGACCGGCACTCAGACACCAAGGTCAAGAAACAAATTAACGAGTCTTTCAGAGAGTATGCTCAGAGGTGGAGGCGCCTGGCCGTCAAGTTATTCCTTCCATGACAGAATCAGAAATGGTCATGAACTTCATAGACATACAGGAAGCCCCTTTCTATGAGAGATTTTTAGTCGGTATTGCAAACCATTGTCCTAAATGATCAAGCACTTGAGATGGCCGAGATGGGATTGAAGTCGTAAAATTAAGACCTAGCCGCCTAAAAGTCAAGCATAAGAGAGCATATCTAGTCCGGATCTTATGGAAACAACCTCAGAGGGTCCATAAAAAGAAAGAGGAGGATGTTTCCTTGATACTACAAGGTCAGAAAGGGAGTCAGAGAATGCCTATACAGATGAGAAACTACTCCCCTTTTCAAGCACAATCTTCAAACCCTCCATTGCCTAAAAGTGGAGAAGAAAGCGCCTCTAACGCTCACACCCTTAGGGGACTCGCCGAGAATATTCTTGTTCTTCCGACCACTCAAAGAAAATTACACGCCTTCTTCCACCACCAACCCTAATGGGAAGGGTTTTGATGCTACTCGGCGTGCATATCATATCGGGCACCCTTAACATGATACTCAAGATTGTTGGGCCTTTAAACACAAGATCCAAGATTTAATAGACAATGGTGAGATCGTGGTCACCAAATCAGATCAACCTCATGTGCAAGACAACCTCTTCCTCAACACAAAGAAGAAGAAGTCAACATGATCAGTTGGGGCACTGGACAAAATTCCAGTTTTAATGGTGAATCATCCTAGACCATCAAAGATAGTGTTGATAGATGGAATTATGCAAAGTTCCAGCTTACTATGGAACGAAAGATTAAAGTTCTTCGCAAGCAAATCGAGTAATCTAAGCAGAATCAGTGACCCATCAAAGATCAAGTCACACACCAATTAATCACCAGAGCTTGTGATATCTCCTACCATTTGTTATGAATGCTCTACCTCACCTTCGTAAAGTGAAGCTATGGAGGATAAGGTCAGAAAGAGAGCAAATGCTAAAGCCCATCGATTTTGCCAATCGAGGGAATTTACCAATCTTGGCCATTCTATGGAGGAAATATTTCAAATGTCGATCAATAAAGGAAGAATTACCTCCTTCTACCTCCAATCAATCCCTGCTCAAGACGGCTTCAATCCGATGGAGTTTGTCAATATCATTCACATTCTCATGCACACAACATACGTAAGAATGATGGGCACTTCGCCACCTCATTCGTAATCTTATCGATAATGCGTGTCCTCAAAATGCGTATCGATGACACTATATAACTCTGAGAGTGGGAATACATGTCCTACCAAATGGAAGGGATTAGTAGCAGCTTATATTCGATGAGGATGATGAGATCACAAATCATTTCCCATACAAGCAATTCAACTCAAACGAAATGACAATCCTTTTGAAAGTGGTCGCACTAAAGCCAATTTCTTTACCTTTCGCACTACAATATCCAAATTTGTCACCACACAATGTTCCATGGAATTATGGAGAAGTCAAGGATCCACGCCTCATACTATCAAGAGAGTGTCGAAGGAAAATCCATTGTATCTTCCTCAGAGGGAGATAAAGCCCGCCATTAAAGCAAATGGGAAGATTCCCATGGAGATTGAAAAATTCCTCCGCACTATGGGCCATAATGAAGCCAAGGTGGTTTTAAGCTTAAGAGAAGCTCCACATCAGATATCAATACTGGACTTGGTTTTTTCTTCCGAGGAGCACCTAAGATCTTATTAAAGGTTTTGGAAGAAGCCTATTTACCAAAATCAGTGGATGTAAAAAAATTTCAACATATGGTTGATCACATTTTCAACAACAATGTGATATCCTTCATTGATGATGACATACCTCCCGAAGGGACCGGTCATTGCAAGCCATCAGACATCGCAAAGGTTGTCCTCCCGTATATGTTAGCTAGAGTTTTGATAGATGGAGGTTCATCTCTAAATATCTATTCTTATACCACCACGGTGAAGATGAATGTCAATCTTAAACGGATCCAAAGCAACCATACCAAGATCAAAGCTTTTGATGGATCGCTATTTAAATTTCGTCTCAAAGATTGAGTCGCCAATCGAGATCGGTCTAAATACATTCAATATATCCTTCCACATCCTCAAGATAGATTCAGATACAACCCGGTATCGGGGAGACCATGGATACACACATGGCCGAGTCGCTTTTCCACATTACATCAACAAATCAAATACATTATCAACAATAGTCCGGGTCATTGTCAACGCCGAGCCGTAATGTCCCGAACAATGATGTCTACCAATCATCGCCTTCAATTCGGTTATCACCGAGACCAATGGGTACAAGATAGGTATCACCAATTGTCTTTTTGATAGATGAAAAGCGTAACCGCAGAAATCTTCCATGGTCAATTATATCCGCAAAGGATCGCACGATCCTACAATAGAAAAGTCCAAATGCACGGCAAGCAGCTCAAAAAACATGATTTGGTTTTGAAGAAGATCATCGACAACCAAGATCAATCTATGGGAAAATTCGCCTCCTAACTGGAAGGCCTGTTTGTTGTTCAGAGGTATTGATAGGAGGTGCTCTCGTGACTACGTGAAATAGATGGCGATAAATTTCCACAAATGATCAACTCCTGACACCGTGAAACTGCATATTTACGTCTGGTTACCATCACAAACATCCCGTATCGATCATCCAATTACCAAATATTCCTGCTTTTATCCTCTTTACAAACTCTTTGCCCTCGTGGAAACATACACTTTAAACCAAAGAAATGATTACTTTTACTTTAAAACCAAAGAAATTGGGTTTCACATACACTTTAAACCAAAGATCCCGGTTTCACCTCATTTCAAACCTTTCATACTATCAGGGTAATCCTAAACACAAGATCAACCTTCCACAACCGCAGCTTTATCCTAAATACGGATTAAACTTTTCACGCTTTAGCGCTTGTCCCTAAAATAGGATCAAACTTTTTTCCACACCTCTGCCAGCTTGTCCCCATTATGGGATCAAACTTTCTTCTCCCCGCAAAGATAGCCTACGCACAAGATTCACACTTCTTTCGTCAGTGATTCGCCCCGAGGGGCTTAACTATGTCGACCGATCTCCCCGATACACGGGAGTACGAGGGCAACCATATTTTATACGGCTCCTGGCCGCAATAAAAAACAACAAAAAAATAGATCTAGCATAGCATCTCTCTCCGGGAAGGAGGTAAAGCCGCAAGCTCCCGCCCAAGGGTATCTACACGAAGCTAGCAGATACGGTCGATCGCATGATGGCATGATGCTCATCGATGTACGCACTCATATTTCCAAGAATGCCACCATATAGATCTCACAGAAAGTACCGCCTGCATGATGGCCACATCCCTAGCAGATAGGACAAAGATCCTCTCCACAATCAATGCATCTCTAGTCGATCTAGCCATGTCCTCTCTAATAGAGCGACGCCTCTCCCATCAAGAGTCACAACATTGTAGCCCTCATCCCGATCTCTCTCTATAGGTCATCGATGTAGGCTCATTCCAAATATCGTAATCAATACCGAGTAACAATGGCACTCTGTGGTGGAAGAATCCATCACATATGCCGGGCAAAATTTCAGCCAGCTAAGTCCCCTGCTGATGGGAATGTCACCTCCTACATAGTTCCTCATCGTCGACTCAATATCCTCGCACCGTGGATACTACCATAGTCGATGCAGCTCATTGCATCCATGCCAATACTCGCAGAATAACCCGGATGATCGATTAAAAACTCACTTTCTCGCCGATCCCAACAGCATACAACTTGGATCTCGCTTCATCGATGATAGGTGCCGAGAAATGAAGTTACCGACTCACCGCCTCAAATGGATGGAAATTTAAAACCGGGTCAAATCGACACATCACGACTAGTGGGTGGTAGGTGATCATCCCTCTCAAACCAGCCTAGAGGAAGATAATCCATGCCCTGAGTATGAGTAATGAAGTCAGTAGGGTGAGCTAAGCCCCGCATTACACGGAAATATTTCAATGGATCTCCAACCGTAGTAAGAAAGCTAACCAAGATGCAAAGATCTATACACTCAGAGGTCGGAAGGAGTATGACATGGCTATATCACGGGTTAAGCAATATCTATGTCGTCTCGAATGTACCAATCGGTCCCAAGCGTGACATAAATCACACGTGATAGCATTTAATCGAAAGCTACCTATGAACACTCCCTCGCCGGACAAGTGCAAAGAAGATGTAGTCGACCTCGTAGTCTCTCGCGATACTCATCTGCACGATGGTATGACCCTCCCTGAGAGCTCTCACTGCCATAATAACCCCGATGTCCAACTCATCCATGTACCATGGCATGTAAACGTATGACAATACGCACAAAGAGCAAGACATCCACTCGTTGAACGCCAATGATGCTCGTGTGGTGAAATCCCTAATGTCGTGGCATAACTATCCTCGTGAGCCAAATCACAATCGAAAACGCCGGATATCATATGGCCGATGTAATCTCATCCCCAGTATCACTTACGCCTCAACCCGGAGGGTAATGAACCGCCACTCATGTCCCCAATCGCCATGTGCACACAAGGTCCGCCCAACCAGAGTATCGGTTAATCGTGCATACCCTCCGTAGTAAGAGTTAACTCCTAGGTCCCAAATCTAAAACCTCATTCTGTCTGGCACTCCAAGGTTTCAAAGATACCCTCTATGAACCCTATGGAACCTCAAACATCAACAAGGTCATAGTAGTGTCGCAAAGAATGATCTACAAATACCTTGGTTCGTGGTGACATACTATCATACCATGAGCGATACTAGATGCCACCAAAATGGTTGGTACGATCAATACGGCTTAATCGTCAAGAAGACATCTCAGACGGGTCGATCATAAGACCATCCAGGGTCAATGTCAATATCTCGACATACATACATATGCATAATATAATAACATGCATGATACAATAGATGGCAATATAATATAGGAATGGAAAAATCTGTATATACATTCCTAAGTATATCATCATCTAATTAATCTCTCAGACAAATTAAAATATACAGGAAATGGGGCGGCTTACCCAACAACTAATGAGGCCTATCAAAAGATATAACGAGAATGGGGCGGTTACCCAAAGATCTAATAGAGGCCTATCAAAAGAGATAATGAGAATATACATCGAGGAAGTCAATGGAATCGATGTTCACATCGCCAATCCTCGCCCATCCGATGTAACCTCCTCCCGAGTCACCGGATCTCTATCCACAGGATGTCAGCCTATACAAGGGAGGATCTCGCACCGCAAAAGCTTATATGGGTCACCTAAGGGCCAAATACCAAAGCCGGAAGGATCAAAAGTATCCGCCTCAAGGATCTCTACCCAAATACCGATAAAGAAATGTGCCCCGTCTAACTACCGAGTCAAACTATCAATACGTGTCACATGAGCCTGATTCTAACACAAAGCTAGCCAATCCATCATCATCACGAATCCCGGAACCATATGCCCATAAACCGTGGCGCAGCTCAAGCTCCATTAGTACGAGGGAACCACAAATGCCGAACATCTCCCCGAGTGTAGGGGCCTCTAATAATGTGTAACCATAAATCCTCAACAATGGGATTTCAAAGACGGTGACTACAAAAGCCAATAATGCCCGGTAGAAGGCAAGATCGCAGACGCGAATCTCTCCGTAGTGCTTCCCGATAAGATGCTCTCCTAAGTAGAGTTTCCATCCTCCATCTATGAAAAGAGGAACTTACGGTGGAAATCACGTGTGCTCGACACCATTGGGTACCCATTCTCAAATCCAATGCTCAAATGCTCCCCAAAGTAGGGAACCCATGTGATGACATCCACCGCCAACAACTCCAAATTGTAAGTGACAATGAGTGAAACCTCAAGAATGTGGACCTCCGCCAAGATGGAATGATGCCATCTCTCGCCCTCGTGATAGGTATCTAAACCTAACACGCCATAGGATGTAAACACGGAAGCCTCTCATAGGCCCAAAATCGCCAACACAAAGGCAACATCTATCGTCACCAATGCTCTTAACTCAGAGTATGGAAAAGGCAAGAGAAATACTCACCAAAGTAAACGGTAGAATCCTAACCAAGCCCTCTACCAAGCCCTCGCGATCGTATGTACATTCCTCGAGGAAGTAGGCGAAGGTGTAGGAACCGCAATCATAATCTCCTATACGGTCCACGTGTCGAGTGGCGCTGATCATAGCGAAGAACATCATAGAAGAGTTATCTCGCTATGAAGCGTTCTAATGATCATCAAGAATAATTGTCAAGAATGCGATCCCCGACTCTCACATCTTCGGGTATGGGCTCACTCAATGTACTCGCCATAAAGATTCACGCCAAAGGATCTCAGACGTACAATCCGCCTCGAAAGTGTCTGCCTAGAACTCCTAATAAGGATTTGACTACAGAGGGGTGATATCCGCCATATAAGGTAATCGATCCCTCCAAACTCCATACCCGTGATAAACCGCCAATCCATCAAATCATCATCACCTCATAGTTCAGCAATGGAGTGACCGAGTCCGGTGAAACCAAAGGTTTCAGACAATGCCCCGAGGTAACCCCAGTGGATAACGACGGGAAGAATGCGTAAGAACATCCCCAATCCCTCACCATCTACAATCATTCTATAGTCATCGTGAAAAGCCTGATACATAGAGTGGATACTAAACTAGTTCCCTCGAGGCTATGTAAAGTCGGGAACCTACATCAAATGCAGATCAACATCAGAACCCTTCACTCCTCATCAATAAGAAATAAGGAAGATTAAGATCTAACTTCATACCTCGCTTATGCATGTGTAAATCAAGGATGCCGACTCAAGTTACCCAAGATCCGGGTTCGCCACTCAATACCTAGAAACTCCCTACGGGAACACGCAAAAGAAGAGCAGAACCTCAACCCAGACATCCTCCTCCTCGCCCCTCGACATCCCACACTTCAACCCAGATAGACGATCACCACCTCCACCAAACGATTTAGGTCGCCTAATGTAATCTGGTCGAGGTACTTCGTAGCCCTCTCCGCACACCGTAAGTGGTCCCGCTGAAACTACTCTACCGGTCCAGATCCATAATATCTAGACAATAAGTCTCCAAATCACCTTGTAAAGGGTGTGGTAAAATCTTACCCGGATCTTTTCAAAATGCATCTTATGATTACATGTATGCATGCATTGTTTTAACATACATATATAGTAGAGTTAAAAATGCATGACTACCCAATGCCTACGCTTTTGAAAATTTTGCCATAGCCCCTTTGTAAACGGGACTATCCACATACACATATAGTACGACTAGGTGGCCATTCAAGAGAGACACACCTACCAACAAATATATACATCCTAGATGCATTTAATATATCACAAGAAAAATCCATAAGTGTAATCTAATTACTGTGGTTATTTTACTTTTCTACCTTTTACTCATTTGTCCTCAAATAGATAAGAAATGACAAAGAAAAGGTGCCAATTGACTCGCTTTCAAAAGTTAAATTTTTCACATCATTATGTTCAAAGATGGTTCAATACTAACATTTACTATGTTAAATATTTTTATCAAATCATATCAAGATGCATATTCACTTTTATGTGTCTAAATGCATTTCATGTGATAAGTCATTTTCTAACTGATAGAAACCGAAAAGAATACATGCATATGTTACCGTAATGTTGAAGAACGCTTGTACGGCAAGGTATTATGTAGAAAGTTGCTTGAACTCAACAGTCCTCAAGAAGAACTCTCGATTTCCTTCACATGCCATTGAAAATAACTTACTGAAAGCAACCTCAGAGGCTTTAGATAGCCACTAATGGTCAGTCAGAAGTCCACTCATGGCCGCCGTAGTGTACCGCTGCACCCCTACATGGGCATCCCACACCTCCCGGATTGTTCCAAGCTAGAGTTGCAAAGGAGGTCTCGCAAGCTGAAAAGGCCAAATCAAGAGTAAAAATGCTACGCGATTGAGCGAAATAGCCTGAAATTCTGGTTTTCATGGGTCAAACCATGGCTCCATGTGTCACACATCGTATTCACCGCATACAAGGTATAATATACCAGCTTGCCTTTAGCTTTCACAAATCATACTCGATAATACCTCACAAAAGTCCGACGTCTGGTGATAAGATTGTCAAGCGCCTCGACACCATCCTCAAATGGGGTTACAATGCCAAGTTATGAATTAAAGACGATCCCCATCAGGGTTACAACGCACAAAACCACGAGCATCTACGCATCCCCTCGGGCGTGGTTATAATGCAATTCAACCATTGATACACAAATCAATGAAGGTCAAGTAACCTTGACGTTATTTCAACCAAAGGGTAAATAAACCCATCAAGCAACTCATCAAGGTGTCCCCGTGGGGTTATAACGCAATTCAACCATCGATACACAAATCAATGAAGGTCAAGAGCTCGATAGCTTTCCCCAAAGAAGGATCTATCCGCGGATACATACATCAATGAAGGTCGTGCAACCCTAACAAGTACATACTGCTGGTGAATTCGACAGATGGTGGGATATGTTATACATCCTCAAATAGATAAAGCTTTCTCCCCACGTATCTCTTATACACAAGAGGCACCTCTATGGAGTAGAAGTTCTGTGTCAGGATTCACGACTTTGTAATAGCCCCAAACGCCAACATCCTTGAAGACTTGGATCGCATGTTCAAGACATCACTAATTGTCATCCCAATAGATTAACAGGAACCGCAATCATCTCATTCATATTTTGCATCATGTTGCTATATATAGCAAACATGTTTATCGTGTTGCTTTTCAAGTCTAGGATTCTTTATCTTATACATGCCTCGCATTGCATGAATATAATAAAGAAGGGCATCTATAGACACTCAAAATTTTCTACACACCTGTTACTAACATTACAGAGGGCGTAATCGCTTTTCTGAGATAACCTCGAAGACGGCCGCAATCCATTCCTGACATCGCCTAAGTTCATTCTAACCCTGCAACACACACCGAGAAGATCATTCTCAACCCCAAACCCACACCGGGGGTATCATTTCCAACTCCTAACACACACCGAAAACATCATTTCTAACCTCGTAGATAACCCCGAAGTTTCGGCCCCTCGCAATAACCCCAAGGAATGTTAATGCAGCTCCCAAGAATAACCCCTAAATGCTTGTTTCAAATGCAATCGCCTTCAATCTCGCACTCCTACCGAGGCACTTATACCGCAGACCTTTAACTAACATCTCGAGCGCATAAGCACCCTCGCAGATGACATTATGCAGATTCAAACACTTGCAGCAGCAATTCAATCTCGATATATAACCCCGAGCAACGCTCGCTTTCAACTCAAATCTGATATAACCCCGGCGAGGAGTCAAACTTCATCTTGCTACCTCAAACATCTCGTAAGCGCCTTCTCAACATTTCATGCATACATACATACAACAATGTCCTTCAAAACAAGGGAGTTCCAACTCCCGAGTGACTATCACGACGTGGCAACACACCGATAGACTTTGAAGCTTAAAGATCATGGGCACGATCCCCTTCCCCGACTTCTTACAACCTCTAATCCCATGTCATCACAAGAACTTTCAACACAAACAAATTGGCTGAAGATCTTATATACCTCATTCGGATGCTCTTGATTGAAGTTCCGCAAGTTCGAGCGAACATCACAGAGCATGAGTACACGCATTTCAAGACGACAGACCTCAAGAATGCCCGGGCACTCCTGTAGTCGCAGTACACCTGCAAGGGCCACTGTAGTACACCCTACGCCCCTCTATAAATAGAGGGCTTGGGGTAGCCATTTCAAAAAAGAGAAAAGGCAAGGAAGCCCTATCCAATTTGCTCTGTACACACCTTATATTGAGTGCTTGCTCATTTTAAACACCTGTTAGCTCACATATAGCTATACATTTTACCTAAGGAGCCGAAAGTGTTTATCCATCTAGAGTTATGAAGCCTCGCATTAGCAGTTCCACCGTAAGCCTCTCATACTCTATAAAGCCTTTCTTCATCTTTGCACACACTATTCTACACATCGAGAGTCGTGGTTGTGGTGCGTATGCCCGAACTTCTATCCGTGGTTTTTCATTTCTCGCCTATATATATTTACTTATCTATGTATATATTTTATATATGGACTAACATTATCGAAAGTTATGCCTTGATTGAGCCTAGACTTATGTCCGAGCGCTTAGTTGCTTTTATATATATATATATATATATATATATATATATATATATATATATATATATATATATAAATCGCTTGTCAAACATATCCGATAAGCCCGGATTTTACATCCTATATGCTTATTGTTTTATATATATATACTTATATATATAATTGTTGTCAAACATATCTGATGAGCCTCGATTTTACATCCGTGTGTTTACTACTTTTATATATATATAATTATATATATAAATATATATATATATATATATATTTACATTTTGTCAGCCCGAGTTTACTTCGAGACCTTTTACCGCTTTTATTTATATTCAAATTCCCCTGCCAAGTTTACTGTATGTACATCGATTTATTGCTTTTATTTACTTTTCCGATCCCCCACGGAGTTTCTTCTTCGTGGTGGTTGATCATGCACACACACACACACACACACACATATATATATATATATATATATATATATATATATATATTTACCGCTTATATATATATAACTCGCCATCGCTTTTC
Source organism: Panax quinquefolius (assembly GCA_020205615.1). NCBI lineage: Eukaryota > Viridiplantae > Streptophyta > Magnoliopsida > Apiales > Araliaceae > Panax > Panax quinquefolius. Next base: position 75,431,242 of record CM035155.1, on the reverse strand, counting down.
ATACAAACTACAATACCATGTGAGCCTAGAATCATGTGTGATCATGATTCTACCATCAATCTAGATTCTGCCTCATGATGGACCCTTTTCACTGTAGTAAATTATGTACATTATTTACAAAGCAGTACGAAGTTTCCTTAGATGGCTATCATGTCCATGAGGATTTTGGCATCATATATATTATTTTCTAACATGCCTCGTGATCTCAAAAAATAAAAGCAAACAAGCCAACATTTAACAATAAATTGAAGTATGAAAAGGTCTCAATTCCTATCGAGCATGTGGTTTGAAAAACCTCTTTTATAAAACTTCATTGCTATATCTTGCTAAAATTGAATTTTTCTATAAATTCAAACCTCATATATAGGTGCGAACGAGGCCTCGTGACTACTTTCAATAATTGCACATCGATCCACACATACACAAATTCATATAACAGCTTTTCGAAAGTGGCGGCCACCGTGGTAACACGGATGTCGCGGGTGCCTAACACCTTCCTCCGCATAATCAAGCCCCCTGCACTCCATAATGAATCTCTTGCTTCATAATCTGCCTAGCAATGTCAAAACACTAGGTCAATGTGCAAACCTTTTCGGTTGCGTTAGTGCAACCAGTTAAAAACACCAACTGGCAACTCTTAACAGTCCATCATCGACATTACCTTTTTCACTTTTTTTTCAAACAAATCTCACCTAGCAATGAGAACATCAAAGAACAAATAACGAAAAGGGACAACTAAAAATCCCGACGTCGACATAGGTTTAGTGAGGAATGAAATTAGCTACTGCTATCCTACTTTTAAGTGCGCCTACCTTGTTCAGTGGTATGTGGTCACAGCCCATGCGACCGGGTAGTTCAAACTCGACTTCTATGCATTTCTCGATCATAATAAGACCAAATATTTTTCACACTAATCAACAAATATACCTACCACACATGTAGAAAGCGCTACCGAGCCATCAAGAGGGTATAAAATCACACCGAAGTTCTATTTTAAAAAAAAATAAGTCTTTAAAATGTGCCCCACTCCAATTCTTATATCAGTTACATTCTTAAACGTGCGTCTCTTCATTTCTTTTCAAAACTAAGGCCTATCTCTTCACATCCTCCAAACGGATCCTTTTCAAATCCTAACTCCTCACCCCATTACCAATTTATACGCCTACGGTTTCCTTCCCACATTCAACTTCTCATACATATCCTCGTTCATTTAGTTAGAGTTTCTTAAGAGTGTGGAAAATAACAAGTTTGGGGGTCTCTAGGAATACAGTAGAGTTATGTCGTTGATCTCTTCTTAGAATTTCTTTCATCAATTACTATGGGGCCAAAATAATTGTCGATTTCTATGTCACACTCCATGTTTTAATGATGACCATATTAGTTCACTAATCATGTTATATAACATTTCAAGAATATCAAGGAAGAAGGTCCAAAGTCAAGATGTTAAGGAAAAGCAAATTTGAGTCACAATATATGTAGATATTAGCATTTATTACTTTCCAAAATAAGGCTCAGGATATGTATGGCATATATATTATTTGATGTCACATAACTAGCATAATATGAAAAATCAAATCAAATCTGTTAAACAAATATATACTATAGAGCAAGAAATGGGGTAAATAAATTACCATAAGTTATGATTAAATCTAAGTTCACGGTTAAGACAACAATGGGGTAAAGAGCATCATGTATCATAATATTATCCCACGATTCAAGGAATCTAATCGGGTGTCTCCAATATGGTAATATATAAGATGTATGGACACCACCAAATTAAAGAGATTTTATGGTAAGCACAAAACATGACATCATAGATCATGATCATAAATCATGCCGCATAAATTATGCGTCATAAATCAAGGGTCTTAATTCTAGGCAATTAATTAAGGTAACTAGTTGATTAAATAAATTACCATATGTTATACATTCATAAAGCAGAATCATGTGCCATAATCTTGTCTCATGATTTGAGAAATCTAATCGATAATTCTAAAGATCCAATGTATGTTACGGAAATATGGAAACTCCCGCAAATGTTTATGGTAATACAAAGTGTCGATTTCCAAAGATTTTAGAAATCGGGGACAAGAGAAATTTGCAAAAAGCCTATCTCCCATGTAATGGAAATCAATTAGCCTTTAAATTATCGATAATGATATCTCTAAAATAGAATCTCTATGATGGAAATCGTCGAGTAGTATATCATATTGACATAGAATCGCAAGATTTATGCAAAGTGTTTTTAAACGTGTATATTACAAAGAACAAATCTTTGCAATGAAAATATTCTCGAAGTGGTCTATATAAACTAAACTCTTTAACATATTCAATCATGAAAAAACATATATAAAGATCTTAAAATGCATACAAGTTACAAAATTGTTTTTCATCGCGATCGATATTTATTGCATTAAGAATGAGTTTTAGCTATGAAGAACATATAAAACATATTCGTAATATTCTTCTTGCATATCATTTCATTCCATACTAGAGCCTCGAGTCGGTAAGTGATATATCGCTTGATCATTAGACCTCTAGTGTGTATTTTAATTTTCCTTATCTCAATCAATATTTTATCAGATGTAATCCTATTTGATTGATAACTCATTACAACCAAGTTTGAGGAAAGCATAGGTGCTTAAGAGTGCATAGTGCACAGGAAACAAAGGTGTTCGAATTGCTAGAACTTGATTGTAATTGGAAGAGTTTAATAAAAGTGAGTCTCCAATACTAGTTGGTATCGGACGGGATTAGGCTATTATTCTAGAGGGTAGTAGTTGAACCAATGAAAAATTCCGTGTTTATGTGATTACATTTTGTGCCTTAATATTCTACTATCTATCCAAATTACCGCATTCTATATACCAAGAAATCGATCAATCAAAATCAAATAATATCCTTATTTTATAATCCAGCTTGCTGCATTCAGAGGAATTCTTATTAGTAACAAAAGTTGGACATAGTTTGTGCCTACACTTATTCAACCCCCCCTTCTAAGTGTACCTATTTAAATTTCATTTGCATCGAAGCTCATTTCTACTTATCTTGGTCTTAAAGGTGACTTAGTAGGAAAGATTCTATACGGCACAACTTGACACGCCATCACGTAAGGTCAATCAACAAACCGACCTCCACTACTCTTTCGAATAGAGAATTATAATTTTTGGAAATTTTGAATGAGGATATATCTCAAGCGAGACCCATGGGAATGGTGGGTGGTAGAGAATGGACCTAGAATCCCAAGGAAAGATGATGGTACTCCAAAAACTCTACTCGAGATGGACTCAACCGAAACATACATGGTGTCATACGATTCAAAAGCAATGAACACTCTTCTCAGCAAATGACATTGCAAATCCAAAATAGATAAAGTTTATTTATGCAACACATCAAAGGAGATATGGGATACTTTAGTGGTAAGTCACGAAGGAACTTCCAAAGTAAGAGAAGTTAAGATAAGTATGCTCATGCATGACTCACTAAATGTTCAAACCGAAAGAGACGAAAACAATCAAAATGGCTCAAGCACGATTTTTGGTACTTATAAATTCCTTTAAAGTCGCTCGACAAGTCAATACCACAAAGCAAAATCAATCGTAAGCTACTTCTGCTATGCCCAAAAGGTTTGCATCCAAAATTACTACTCTTCAAGATTCTCAGAAATATTTCTTCTATGGATACATTAACTCTCTTTGTGAACTAGAAGAGTATGAACATCAATTGAAAAGATATGATGACGAGGAAGAAATTCTCAAAGAAAGTACTAGCTCTAAATGCAGGAATCAAAAAGAACTTGAAAACAACTCTGATGATGAAATAGCCATGATGTCAAGGAAACTTAAGGACTACTTCAAAGAAAGAATCAAAGGAAAATACATTCAACTCCAACAAACACAAAGGCAAGCAAACCAAAGAAACTCGCTTGTGTGACGACGACTGTGTCATTTCAAAAGGACTGCTTCCACCAAGAACAAGGGAAAGCAAGGAAATAAGGAGTTCAAAAGCATAAAGCATTTCTAACGTGGAGGATGATGAAGAATCCAAGTGGAAATAGATGCAAACGATGAACCGCTCAAATATGCTTCATGGACTTGAAGGTGAATCTAAAGTGAGGTACCTTTTTTCTCGATGTTATTATTCTAAAACAGAAAATGAAAAATTAAAAGAAAAAATATGTACTTAAAAGATCTAGTAAACACACTAATGGGCGGTGGAAGCACTAATAGATGAAAAGAAAGAGTTAGAAAGAGTAACAACAAAAATAAAAACATTAGCAAATAAAAATGATTATTTAGATAATTACAATAAAATAATGTTCAATAAGGTAAAACAACTAAATGATGAAGTTGAAAATTAACAAATGAGATAAAGATGAGAGATGTGTGCATCGATGCATTTGGTGATGAATCGATTAATAAAACCCCTTCAACTAATGAACTGCAAAAAGGAAATAGAGTCATTAAAAACCTCTTTAGCTAAATTTGTTCATGGGGAAGAAAATCTAAATGTCATGCTAGGAAAACAAAGACCTAGTTATGATAAATAAGGCATAGGGGTATAACCCAACATATAGAAAGGAAATTGAAATGCTCAAATCTAAATCATCATTTAAATTAAACTATTGCACACCTTTTACTACTTGCAAAAATTGTGGCATTAAAGGACATCTGGAAATAAACTGCTCAAGAAAGAAAAAGAACAATCAAAGTAAAGCCATATGGGTAAAGAAAAGTGATTTGATTTCAACTAACACAAGTGGACCCAAAAAAGATACGGGTACCAAAAAGATAAATCAGATCTCTCATATAGATATGTTTCAAAGCCAAAGTATCCTCTCAAAATGGATTCTCGACAATGGATGTTCACGCCACATTACGACGGTGACAAATCTAAGTTCGTGGAATCAATGTCAAAAGAAACATGGAACTATCACATTCTACGATAATCTGGCATGTGAAATAATCGGAAAGGTAAAATCGAAATGGTAAGGTTAATATTAATGATGTTCATCTTGTTAATCTGCCCAGAGTTCAATCTTATCAATGTTAGTCAATTAATGGATAATGGACATCAAGTAAATTTTGAGAAAGATAAATGTACAATTTCACACGGTACTAATAATGTCGCTTTTAGTTGCCCTCAAGAGAAGGGAATATATATACTCTTGATTTTGAGCAACAGAGAGGAAGAATTATGTCTCGCAACCATTTCAGATGAAGCAAATCTATGGCATGTAAGGATGGGACATGTTCATATGGACCTCATCAAAAAGTTGTCATCAAAGAACTTAGTAAGAGGGTTACCCAAAATGAATTTCGAGAAGAAAGGTATATGCTAACCTTGTCAACTTGGAAAACAAGTAAGAACATCATTCATGTACCAAAACATGGTATCAACCTCTTCTCCTTACAATTGCTTCCATCTTGATTTATTTGGACCTCGAAAGGCATGCTAGTCTAAATGGTAAATTTATGCTTTTGTGATAGTCGATGACTTCTCTAGATATACATGGGTACTTTTTCTTAGAACAAAAGATGAGGCATTTAAAAATTTGAAAAACTCGATTAAAAATTTGAAACTAAATATAAAATCTTATAAAAATCGTATTTCATGGTAAATGATTTTATTATTTTATTATATTCTCAAATCAAAAGGAATCACTCATGAAATTTCAAGACCAAGAACTCCACAACAAAATGGAGTGGTAGAAAGGAAAAATCAAACATTACAAGAAATGGCTAGAACTCTAATTCAAGAAAGTAAACTCCCTAAGAAATTTTAAATAAAGTCTTTAAACACAACACGTTATGTGTTAAATAGAGTGTCGATTCGTCCCAATCATTTTGAGAACACCATATGAATTGTTAAACAATCGCCTTCCTAACATAAGCTATCTTAAAGTGTTTTGATCTAAATGTTTTATTCTTAACACTAATGGAAATCAAAGTTTAATGCTAGATCATATGAAGGAATATTCATCACTACTCACAAAATAAAGTAAAGCATATCACATTTATAATGTGCAAAAGATGTGTATCAAAGAATCTATACATGTCAAATTTAATCTAATCTAACCATGATATTCCAAAAGAAAGAGAAGAAGATGCAGAAATTTAGAGACTCACTACAAATCCAAATTTACCAGATAAAGCAAAAATAAGAAGATCATGGAACCAATCCAAAGAGGATGGATTAGAAGAGCAAAGAAGACTAAGACTCTATCCAAAGAAGTCGAAAACGAAAATCATGAAATATATCCAAAGAAAGCTAAAATGGACGAACAACAAGACCACAATTCAAAACCATCAAGAAGTTATACATGATATTCAACTTCCAAAATCAAAGAAGATACATCAAAACCATCCTCCTAAGAACATCATTGAAACATAAATGACAAAGTTATTACAAGAAGAAAAGCACAAAATATGTGTGCTTTCTCAAAGATTCTTATCTTAAATCGAACCAAAGAACGCCAAAGAAGCCATACTTAATGAAAATCGGCTTTAGCAATGCAGAAGAACTACAATAATTTGAAAGATGTCAAGTGGGGAGTCGATACCTCCTCCAAAAGATGTATCCATTATCGGGACTAAATGGGTATTCAAAACAAGCTTGACGAAATATGTAACAATTACAAGAAACAAAGCTAGACTAGTAGCTCAAGGGTACAACCAAAGAAGAAAGGAATAGACTCAAGAAACATTTTCCCCAAAGAGCTCGCTTTGGAATCCATTCAGATATTACTAGCATTTGCTTGTTTCGTAAAGTTCAAACTACACCAAATGGACGCCAAAAGTGCCTTTCTCAATGGTTACATAAAATGAAGAAGTCTATGTAAAATAGCCTCCTCGGATTCGAAAATGACAAGTTCCTCAACACGATACAAGCTAAAGAAGGCACTTTATGGATTCTCAAACAAGCCCCAAGGGCTTGGTATGAGAGATTAAGTAAGTACCTCCCATCAAATGGGTTCATACGAGGTAAAATCGACTCTACATTATTTATTAAACGTCAAAATAAAGATATTATTATTGTACAAATATATGTTGATGATATAATATTTGGTGCTACTAATAATTCTCTTTGTGAGTGGTTTTCCAAATGCATGCACAAGGAATTTGACATGAGTTGATGGGAGAACTCAATTACTTTCTCGGGCCTTCAAATCAAACAAAATCATGAAGGCATTTTCATTCATCAAACCAAGTATACAAAAGAGCTACTCAAGAGGTTCGGCTTTTGACAACTCAAACTCAAAACCACACCAATGAGTACATCAATAAAACTCAAACATCGATAAAAGGTATGGATGTATAAGTAACAAAATATAGAGGTATTATTGATCCTTACTATATCTAACTGCTTCTAGACCTGATATAATGTACAGTGTATGTCTATGTGCTCGTTTTCAGGCCAAACCAAAAGAATCCCACTTATAGGTTGTTAAAAGAATATTTAAATATTTGAGTGGTACTACAAATTTAGGACTATTTTACCTAATGTGTGACAATTTTGATCTAATGGGTTATTCAAATGTCGACTATGTAGGTTGTCAAATAGATAGAAAAAGCGCAAGCGGTGCTTGTACATTTTTGGGACAAAATCTCATCTCGTGGCATAGCAAGAAACAAACTTCACCTTTCCTCTATCCACTATCGAGGGAGAATATTTAGCAAGAGGAAGTTGTCGCTTCTCAAATCTTGTGGATGCGCCAAACACTGTATGCGATTTTGATGTTATGTAAACAATGTGCCCATATATATCGTGATAATACAAGCACCATCAACATCTCTAAAAATCCAGCCTACACTCTCATCGCAAAACATATTGAAGTCCCACACCACTTTCTTAGAGATATTGTCTCCAAAGGACTAATTAAATTATTATTCATCCCCACCGAGCACCAATTAGCGTATATATTTACAAAACCTCTAGGGGAAGAACATTTTTGCACTCTAAGATGAGAACTAGGAATGAGATCGATATAAACACGGTCTCAGATGCTTTAAGGAAATTAGATGCATACTCAAGATATCTAGTTGCCATAATTACGATCATTATATCTACTCAAGATCTCTTTTCCCAAACACACAAAGACCACACCCTTCCATATCTTGGTACCACGCATCCTTGAAAAGACAGCACTACTTTACTCTTTTCAACTCTCTCTCTCTCTTCTCAAAAAACTCAAGCGCCTCTTTGAGATCCTAATCCTCTCAAAACTCCGTCCATGAAAGATGAAGACCCCAAGACTCTAGACAAATCCGCGATGAATCTGACGACGAGGTATTGCTACCCTCTCCTCATCCTCCTATAACACGACGACTGAAAAGGAAGTAACCTTCGGTCACAACCATCTCCGGCGACTCCTCACTTGCCGAATCTGAAGCAAGCCTGCCCTCTCCTCCCCCGATTGGGACATCGACGGTCATTAAACGGCGAGCAGTTAAGGAATCCTCACCCATCTCCTCCGATGATGGTAAACCCTCTCTATGTCTCCCTGCATGATGTCCCTGATGATTTCTTTAGGGGTCACAACTTCGAGCTTCATTTTAAGACCTCTATATGTCACAAATCTTTTGTTTATGAAAAATTAGTTGACATGTTTTACTACCAAAACTCACCTCTTCAAAAAAAATCCTCGAGTCATGTGGTCTAGGTTCTTTAAGTGCACCTCCCTCTCGTGGCTTACCCAAAATTAGTCCAAAAATTTTATACAAACCTTAAAAATAATGGCGATTGCTACACCTCGTTTGTTAAAGGAAAATCTCTATTCTTTACGGCTATGGATTTAGGGAGCATATTATCCATTCCATACACTGGAGACTGTCCCTTCACACTTAAGGGACCCATTTCAACTCAGTTGTCTCCTCTTATCCAGCTTCACATTGTCATGGATAACCCAACAGTTTCCACAGTCACCCTTCCTAAAATAACCAAAGTATCTCCTATTGCAATCGTCCTTCACAAAATGCTAAGGTACAATCTTCTCCCTCAGACGGCAGGAGCCGATTTCACCTACTAGTATCTCGCTTTTGGTGGCCTTGATAATGATAGGCCAACCATTCAATTTTTTCCTTATGATGCTCAAACATGGTTCATCGTGATAAAACATTCCAAAAGTGCTTACCTTACGCTTGCTTTCTCACAAAATTATTTACTCACTTTCAAATTCCACTAGACAATGAGGGCTCCATCCAATCAACTGATTCCATCAACTCTAACTATCTCAAGGGTGCTCATATCACACTACTTAAAGGAAAGTTCATACGAGTAGTACTTGCTATTCCAAATGTTCCAAATCCCACACCTCCTACTTCCCTACCTCCCTCCCTTGAGATTCTCAATCTTCTTCATACCATCGCGAGCAATCAAGCCACAGTCACTATTGATGTTAAAGATATCTAACTTCGTTTGTTAGTGCTTGAAAAAGGCAAACTCCCTATTTGTCGCAATGATCTTCATTCTATTTTTTGCAATGTGGAAGATGAGTTCATTGACCTCCAAGATGGATTTGAGTTGCACACTCGGGCTATGGTAGAAGCCCTGCAAAGGAAGATGAATCGCAATGCCTGTCAATTGAGCATTGAGCTTAAATTCATTAGTAATCAAATTAGGTCTCTTGGACGATTTACCTAGCGCCGTATGAATGACTTAAGTGAAGAGTCGCAAGCGCATCAAGTCCAATCTCACATACCGAAATGGCCACAATGCAATTGGATAACCAATATTAAGGCGACTTTTCGACTTGCCTTTACCACCTCCTACCTTCATTGCTTCGTCTCCAAGATTTGCCAACACCATGTCCTCGAAGAAATTGAACACCGTAGCTCCACCGGCCCTATTTCACCACGCCAAGCCAATCACATTAATATTGATGAGGAGGATGATTAAACACCGCCTTTTTGACCTTTCCTCGACACCTCTTTTGATAGATGCCAAAGGGGAGAAGACTTATGCCTTCTTTCCCGCTTTCAAGACATTTTTTTTCAATTTTCATGCATGATAACTTTTGGTTTTAAGACTATGGTTTAAATTTGTCATGGATGATGGTTTAATAGTCTCTTATAATTCTTTTGCTTAATATGTTGTGGACTAACCAAAAATGCAGGTTACTTTTCACTTTTCATATTTTGCAACTTGAAAGTGCAGTGGTTACTCAAACACCGTGATATATGCAAATAATAGTATGCATGAATTGAGGAGGAGTCAGAACTCTCTTCAAATGCATAGTTTTAGGGGAGCCATAATTATTTTGTTGTCATCATCAAAAGGGGAGAATGTCGACTTATGTCACACTCCATGTTTTGATGATGACCATATTAGTTCACTAATCATGTTATATAACATTTCAGGAACATCAAGGAAGAAGGTCCAAAGTAGAGATGTCTTTGAAGAAAGAAAAGCAAATTTTAGTCTTAGGAATATATGTAAGATCTTAGCATTTATTATTTTCCAAAATAAGGCTCTAGGACATGTGCATCAGATATATATCTATTCTTATTCATATGTCATGTGTTAATAACTAGCTCATAATATGCATGGCCAAAATTACTCAACATAGGAATCAAATCTTGTTAAACAAACATATACGGTAGAGAGCAAGAAATGGGGTAAATAAATTACCATAAGTTATGATTAAATCCCTCCATCAATCTAAGTTCACTAAGAAGACAACAATGGGGTAAAGCAGGAGTCATACATCATAATATTGTCCCACGATTCAAGGAATCTAATTGGGTGTCTCCAACGGTCCAATATATGGTATGATATATGGACACCGGCCAGCAGAGATTTTATGGTAAGCACAGAACATGACATCATAGATCATGCATCATAAATCATGTTGCATAAATTATGCGTCATAAATCAATGGTCTTAACTCTAGGCAATTAATTAAGGTAACTAGTTGATTAAATAAATTACCATATGTTATACATTCATAGCAGGAATCATGTGCCATAATCTTGTCTCATGATTTGAGAAATCTAATTGATTGATTTTAACAATCCAATGTATGTTAAGAAATATGGAAACTTGCCTGCAAATGTCTATGGTAATACAAAGTGTTGACTTCCGGCATTTTAGAAATTGGGATAGAGAAATCAAATAAGCTATCTCTCATGTAATGAAAATCAATTAGCCTTAAATTATCGATAAGTGATATCTCGAAAATAGAATCTCGGTAATGGTAATCAAGCTGAGTATATCATGATTGACATAGAACTGCAAGATTTGTGCAAAGTGATTTTAAATGTGCATATTACAGCAGCCAATCTTTGCAATGGAAATATTCTGGAGTGGTCTATATAAACTGAGCTCTTTAACAAATTCAAATACTTAAAAAATATATACAGATCTTAAAACGATACAAGTTACAAAATTGTTTTTCATTTTGATCGATATTAATTGCATTAAGAATAGAGTTTCAGCTACGAAGAACATATAGAACATATTTTGGTAATATTCTTCTTGCATATCATTTCATTCCATACTAGAGCCTTAAGTTAGTAAGTGATATATCGCTTGATCATTAGACCTCTAGTGTGTATTTTAATTTTCCTTATCTCAATCAATATTTTATCAGTATGTAATCCGCTTGGATTGATAGCTCATTACAAACTAAGTTTGAGGAAAGCATAGGTGCTTAAGAGTGCATAGGTGCACAGGGAACAAAGGTGTTCGAATTGCTAGAACTTTTATTATAATTGGAAGAGTTTAATAAAAGTGAGTCTCCAATACTAGTTGGTATTGGACGTGGATTAGGCTACTATTCTAGAGGGTAGTAGTTGAACCACATAAAAATTTTGGTGTTTATGTGATTATATTATGTGCCTTAATATTCTGCTATCTATCCAACTCCCTGCATTCTATATACTAGTAAATTGATTGAATCAAATTAAATAATATCCTCGATTTTATAATCCAAATTATCGACATTTAGAGGAATTCTTATTAGTAAAAAAGTTGACATAGTTTGTGCTTACACTTATTCAACCCCCCCCACCCCTTCTAAGTGTACCTATTTAAATTTCAGCACGTTCTCACACTCTAGAATCGCCTTCCTCAAGCAAATTAAAGTGAGGACATTGTTGACCTTACAAAGTTTGTCAACCTTGAGGCCCAAATGCAATACTACGGGATAATAGTGGCCAAGACTTTTGTGAGGGAACGAGGTTTTAAGCCCGAAAAATAGGATGGCCAGGTTTGGGATATGATCCGAGAAAGAGGTTAGGTTGGGGTGACTTCTACTCCTATGCCTGCACCTATGGGGATTGTTCGGGAGTTTTATGCCAATGCCAAAGAAACCATGTGTGGACTATATTTTGTTAGAGGAGTTCAGGTGGACTATCGCCCATAAGCAATTAGAGATGTTTTCAGGATACTTTATGGACCAACCGGACGTGGTTGCATGGTTTGAGACCAATCTGACAGAAAGTTATCACTAACTTGTATATACCGGCCACACAAAGGGACTTACAAGCTCGGTACAAATCGGCTAAAAATTTTCGTGCCTCAACCTCAATCGTTATGCCAAGGCTTGGAATTTATTTATCTCAGATAAAGCTTATGACATCATCACATCGCAAGATGAGATCACAACCGAATCAGCAATTATTTTGTGGGGAATAGTCACAGGAAATACATCAATGTGGGCCATCTCATTCATCGTAATATGTTACGTTGTATGAAGGGGAGCACCACAGAAGCATCCCACATGCATCCGCTAGAAGCTAGTTTGTGTGCATGAGCAATGGGTCACCGGGCCAATGAATAATTACAAAGATCCTAGCCAAGATATCACCCACGCTACTATTTCCAAGTTTGAGGATTGGATAGAGGTACACCACACCCGAGGGGCAAAGGTTTCATTCTCGGTAGATCGCGTTAAGCAGCCATCTCCATAGCCCTCGCGAACAATCAAGGCGTACATTTTTTGTGCCATGCCATTACTGCAATGATGATCGCTGCCTTCAAGGTTAGATAGAAAAGTAGATTCATGTATGATAATTTTTCAAGATTTGCCAATGGATTAACGCAATTCCCTAGCCGAGGCTTTTTTCGCAGAAGGAACCATGCTTGAGTGGCCACAATTCGGAAAGCCGTGCCATTTCTACCGCTGCACTCACCACCCAAGGAGGGTGGTACAACTAATAATTAGGGGAGTTCTGTATAACCTTTACCTTCATTCATTGGGACAATGAATATTTTAAGTTTGGGGTATTGGGTGTTTAGTAACATAGATCATGTAGTTAATTGCATGTAGTTTAATTTGGCGTCATATTATGCATGTTTAGTTTATTTTTGCATGTTATTTGTTTAGTTTAATTGTGCAGAAATTTTTTGCATTTTAGTGATTAATATATGTTTTAGTTGTGTGTTTAGTTGCATATCCCAAGTATCTAGTTTTGTGGGTTCTACTTTAGCCGATGATGAATGTGAAATTTGATGGATTTTTGAATTTAGTGGATAACATGAGCTTAGTTATAATGTTATACATGATGTGATTCATGCGTGTTATTTAGATGATATCGGTTAGCACATAGGTGTTCAAGTCTGCTTATTGGTAAAAGAATAATGTGTTTTGGCTCACTAAGTAGAAAATGTTGTTTTAAAAGATAGAATCAAGTGAAAGTGGACTTAAACTATGAAAACACGTATAGTTAAACTTTGGGAACACATGGGTATGCTTGCTATAAAAAATTTGAACATTCCCGAGTTGAATAATTGAATCTTGTGGTGGGATTTAGATGGAGCGAAAACGACTCATTTAAAAATGGAAATTGAAAGTGGGATGGAGCGTAAAATGCACTCACTAGAAATAAAGTAGAATAAGCCCATTGTTGAACCTTAGTTTGTATTGATGTGTTGGAGTAGTTGATTTCTCATTAGTATATGTAGTTCTTGATTTAAACTTCAATTTTCTGTCTTTAGCAGTATAACATGTGTAATCTTTGCCTTAGTCAAGCTTATTTATGAACACATCATACACACACAACATCTTTATAGTGAGTATGGATTATTTGATTGTATGATGTTATGTCTGTAGCTTGGGTTGATACTTTATTCTTGAATCTGGATAATTCTCTGAGGCATACTTGATTGGAATTCCAATTTAGCCGGAAATCTTGGGACTCATTTGCATCATAGTATAGTTTTATAACATGTAGTTTGCATTGGTTATTTTATTTTTGTGTGTGCATTGCTTGAGGGCAAGCAATAGTTCAAGTTTGGGGTATTTGATAAGTAGGTTTTATACCTACTTATTGGTTTCTAACTCACATCGGAATTATGCTCATCTCACGTAGTTTTATTATGTTTTATTCGCTTTTGTGTTCATTTTGCAAAAGATGCATAGTCGAACTCCCTTAGCAACAAAAATGGCATGAAATGGCATGGAACTTCAAGAACAAAACATAGTGACTTGAGCAAGAGTGAAGATAGCAACTGGACGTGAGTAGATGAGGAGGAGGATCAAGGAAGTAAATAAACAAATAGCAATAAGAAGTCGCTAGAATGTGAAAGTCAAAGAAGAATAAGAAATTACAATGGGTGCCTTTTATACTAAATAATGGCGTATCAAATACCAAAGGAAAGACAGAGGCAGATCAAGTAGTTGTCGTAAAACACCTTAGCAACAAGGAATACAAATAGGCTCTTGACCATGCATTCGCCAGAGACTCCTACAGGCTACAAGACCTTTAAATCAGAGTATAAAACTGCCGCTACACAAGACTTAAGGTTATAATTAGTTTAAAAATGTAAACTTTTTTTAATTTGAATTTGAGCGTGTTTTGCTCATCTAAGATGATATGGTTGGTTACCAAGATGTAGTTTTTTAGTTTTCATTATTGTTTTTAGGTTTAGACTACTCTAGAGAGGGTTTGAGCATTTGATTACTACTTTAAGCCCCTCTCTTTATTTAGATTGCTTAAGAATTATAGTTTTCAATTCTAGAGATTTTTGTCGATTGGAACAAGCCTGGAAACAGAACTTGCAGCAGGAATTTACAGATTTGATCTCTCTTTTCTTTCATAACTCATGTTTGCATTTCTTATTTTAATGGTTTGCTTTAATCCCATAATGGTTTTTGGTTCAGAAATGAACTAAATTCTATTATGCGATTTCTAATGGATTTTAATGCGTAGTTTAAACATGTATAACTGATTGTGATGTTGCTTATTTAATATTGGATTGCCCGAAAGATGGTAGTGCTAAATATATGAATGCTTGATCACCATTCACACTAATTGCTTGTATGGATTTGGAAAATGAAATATAAGTATAGATTAGACCATAATGGCATATGTTCATAAGACTTATTTGTGTTAGGCTTTGTGATTCGTGACCCTTGATATATGCATATATTGTTTCACCATTTATAGTCATTAAGAAAGTTTGAGCTTAAATCATATTTGTTATAAATTCACATAGACATATAGTGAGTTTAGTAATTGTGATGCTTACATGAATTCTATCAATTGTGGATTTTGTGTAAATTGGGCATAGTTCATTGAAAAATGGTTGTGTTTCACTTATCTGCTCTCAACTAGCTTTCCGTATTTAATAAGTAAACATAACATGAGGCATACATTTTAGATGAAGCATTAAATGATATTAGAATCCAATATCTTTCTAATTTGATTATCTCCTTCTAAATATATTTATTTATTGTGTTGATAATTAATTTAAATATAAATTCATTTATTGATTGATAGTTTGAGCATATAGAAATAGTGATTAAGTTGTTGCATGATAATTTAGATTTATCACCTTTCTCCGTGGGATCGATACTTTCTTACTCTATACTACTTGTTGACCCATGTATACTTGCATGAGTTAGAGTCCATTTTGTTAAATCAAAAAGGAGGCAACAAAAACAAGTTATACGCCAAGTTGAAGAAAAATACGAGTTCGGCTTGAGGAAGTAGCATTTCTTTGGCACGTGATATCAAGTATGGAATATCAACAACCTGAAGATTGAAGAAATACAAAGTTGGGAGCAACCTAATTCAAAAATCAAGTAACTTTACGGGTCAAATTAGCTAGTTATTATCGAGATTCGTGGAAGGATTTTCTCAATCGCTACTCCATTAACTAAGTCGACTCGAAAAGATACAAAATTCGGATGGAGCGAGGAATGTGAGAAGAGCTTCCAAGAACTCAAGAGCGAGACTCATTTCAAAGACTGCTCAAAAATACCATCGTGTTCGGAGGGATTTTTCATCTACAATGATGCTTCAGCAGAGGGTTTAGGATGTGTTCTCATGCAACATAGGAAAGTCATAGCCTTTATGCCTCATGACAACTCAAAGAATATGAGAGGAATTATCCTACTCATGATCTAGA
This sequence comes from Panax quinquefolius, assembly GCA_020205615.1. Lineage (NCBI taxonomy): Eukaryota > Viridiplantae > Streptophyta > Magnoliopsida > Apiales > Araliaceae > Panax > Panax quinquefolius. The sequence goes on along the minus strand of CM035155.1, from coordinate 75,414,889 downwards.
GTTAAGAAAGCAATGCTTTTTGAGCTAAAGATCCGAGACACTTCCAAAGATGGGTAGAAAGTGGAGATCTATACGATCATAAAAGCCTCAAATATTTCTTCACCCAAAAGGAGCTCAACATACCAAGAACGACATCGCTCGAAATGTTGAAAAATTACAACCATACCATTCAATACCATCTTGAAAAGCGAATATGGTAGTTGACGCCGTTGAGTAAGATCTTATGTGGAGTGCAGAAAGAGATGTTGTTAACACAAAACCCATTTTGTATGACTTACAAAGGATGGAGATAGAGTTAAAATCTCTAAGGACCCACGGATGATGTCAAATATACGAGTAGAATCGACTTTAATCAATAAAGTTAAAGTCGCTCAAGCCACGGACATTCAAGTCGATGAGTATAAAGAAGAAGGTACAAGAAGGTGTATTCCGTAAGCAAGAATCGACGAAGAAGGAATACTTCGAGACAACTCCAGACTTTGTGTTCCTAACGACTCTGATTTGAAGTACAAAATTATGATGGAGGCACACAACACACCATTTGCAATCCATCCTGGAAGTACTAAAATGTATCATGATCTTCGACATACATTTTGGTGGGGCAATATAAAGAGAGAGGTTGCAGAGTTTATCTCAAGGTGTTTAACCTGTCAACGTGTCAAGGCAGAGCATCAAGTACCAAAAGGTTCATTGCAACCACTTGAAATTCCAGAATGGAAGTGGGAGCACATCACCATGGATTTCAATTCTAAGGTGTTCCCAAGGTTTCTCAAGGCATAGATGCAATTTGGGCCATTGTCGATAGATTAACCAAGTCTGCTCATTTCTTGCCTATAATGAAAACTTATTCACTTGAACACCTTGCTCAGTATGTACATAAATGAGATTGTGAGATTGCATGGTATGCCAGTATTCATAGTTTCTGATCAAGACCCAAGATTCACTTCACGATTTTGGGTTAGCTTGCAGAAAGCTATGGGCACTAATCTACGATTCAGTTCTGCATATCATCCTCAGATGGACGGGCTATCGGAAAGGACTATTCAAACTCTTAAGGATCTATTAAGACTCTATGTCCTAGACTTCAAAGGAAGTTGGGACAAGTACTTGCCATTGGTGGAATTATCCTACTACAACAGCGGTTATTAAGCAAGTATAGTCATGGCTCCATTCAAGGTGTTGTATGGATCGAAAAGTGTCGTTCTCCAAATCTTTGGGACGAGGTGGGTGAAGCAACGTTGTTGGGACCAAAAATGGTACGCATGACTACGGAAAAGATTCAAATGATCTGGTAACGTATACGAACCTCACAAGATTGATAAAAGAGTTATGCCGATCTTCATCGAAAGGACGTGGAGTTCAATGTTGGAGATCATGTATTATTACGTGTTGCTCCATGGAAAGGAGTTACGAGATTTGGAAAGAGAGGAAAATTTAACCTTCGATTCATTGGTCCATTTGAAATCCTCAATCGAATAGGAATTGTGGCCTATAGACTCACCTTACCACCAAGTATGTCTCATGTTCATAACGTGTTTCACATATCCATGCTACGTAAATATGTGAAAGACCCGAACCATATTATTGAATTAGAACCGCATTTGAGATAGCAAAGGATTTAATGTACGAGGAGGTACCGTTAAAATCTTGGATAAGAAGGAACATATTCTACGCTCAAAGGTTATACCTTAAGTCAAAGTTTTATGGAAAAATCATGATATTGAGGAAATGATCTGGGAATTAGAATCTGATATGAAAACAAGGTATCCTCATCTCTTCGACATACCAGGTACGTACTTCAATTTCGAGGATGAAATTTCATAAGAATGGGAGGTTGTACGACCCCAACTTTTTATGAATAAAGATTTAATTTCTCTAATTATTATTTTGAAAAATATGGTGTTGATTTGATATAATACTTTAGTTATGGGTGAAATGTGCAATTTTTGCAAAGTAAGAAAGTGGTTATTAAATATTCATTTGGTCGGGGAATATTCTTTTTGTTGGGAAATATTCGTACAACGGCGCAATCATTGGTGGACCACATAGCAGAATAACTATCGAGATATAAGCGGCGTAAATAACATTTATAAAAATAACTACAAAACTTTTTACCATTAACTATTGAATACCCAAAGTGATAAAAAGTACAAGAATACGTTTGTTGCGACGAGCTTTACTGTATTGCACAGTATCTCTGATAATTGATTCTTACGTAAGAAGTCACCCAGTTTCATTCAATAATTGTCACAGTAATAGTTGCACAGTATCTCATATTATTGATTCAATTATTGTCACAGTATAATCTGCACAATATTTTATATTATTAAATCAATAATTGACACGACATAATTATTCATATTATTAGTTAGCATTATTGGCAATGTCTAGAAAGTTCTGTCGAGGAAAGGGGTTGGTTATATAATTGTGCGCCAATAAGGATAAATCCTTATTGGAAAGCCATCTCTTTCCTGGGAATGATCTGGCTGTTAATATTTTGAGCTTATAATATTATTTATGAATAATTATTATGTGGTGGATATTGGTTCAATTTTGATATAAATGAAGGAATTTAGCATGAAATATTTGTTGAAAGTTTAACAATTATCTTCTTTGATAAAATATTCATTCAAATATATTATTATAATATTATAATTTTTTTATAATGGTAATATTATTATATTAATATATAATTTTCAGCATGTGAATAAAAGAGGAGAGAATATTATCATTTTATTTTGAATTCCTTTAGTGCGCGTCTCTTCTCCTGCAATTCTTTTCTTTCCTAAGTGGAGGCTTTGCCTGCAAAACATGTTATTTCCAAATTCAATGGGCACTCAATTAATTGTGAAATAAGAGTTGGGCAGAAGAAAAAGAAAATGAGAAGTTAGTCCATTTAATTAGTGGAAATAGTTGGTGAAAAATTTTGCATACAAAGCTTATTTTCTAAGTTGGTGGGATAGATTCTCTTGCAATTTTTCTCCAAATTATGGGCTCCATCTATTGAAAGTGGGAGGTTGGGTTTTGAATGAAAATGTGGTATACATCACCCTTCTTGAGTCGCCAAATACATGGTCCAAAATTCAAATACAACTTAATTATACAATTTATGGTGTAAAATACGACAAAACATAAATTAGAGAGTTTTAATAAGAATATTGTCATCTAGACAATATCCACACTCAAAGGAGTCCTCATTACATTTATTGTCACACTATTTATCGAATAGTGAGGACTACTAATACTATCATCTGGACCGTCACTCCAGTTCCTCGACTAGTCCCAAACTACGTTCTCATTTCTGAAGAGAACGGTGAAAGAAAGAAAGGGTGAGCTCAACTAGCCCGATAAAAATATTATGACTAAGATAATGCGAATAAATTATCATTAGTCTTGAACAATGTTAAGCGATAAAATACAATAGACATCAAGTTTAACTGCGGTGGAATAAGCAATCCATTAGAAGAGTCAAGTAGAGAATAAAATCTACTATCTTCTATGATTTAAAATATTTTCATCACTTTTTATCATTTGAGACTTCGACAATAAATAAACCACATCATCAAGTCATCCTTGCTCTACGGGCCAAGGATATTCATTAAATTATCAATGGTCATGACTATATCTTCGAATAATCCACGGTCATAATCATACCAAAAGCGTCCATCAATACACTACAGAATACTGAGGACTTTTACCACATCATTTATAACATTACGAGTCATGATTATACCGAATAATCCACGGTCATAATCATACCAAGTCCATCTATACGCATGTAATCCAAAGATGACTTTCATCATGATATAAACATGAGGATGATGACAATGACATAATAATTCAATAAAACAAGTTCAAGAATAAATTTTAAAGATTTATAAGTTAATTTATCCTGAACTCAATAATGTCCAAATTGTCAACATGATACTGCTTTGTGGAGTAAAATTCAAGAATGCTCAGAAGAATATTTCCATGAAAAGATACTGGATGAAGCGCAAATATCCAGGATATTCCACTAATTTCATGGAGTATAGAAGCCAAAACTTTAACCAATGAGTATAATAGAATATATGAAACTGCAAAATGGATTTTTTCCGCATATGCGGTAATCCACATGAGCGGATCATTTCCACAATTTAATAAGGAATGAATACAAAGGATCATTCACCATGCATGTGGTAATCCACATGTAAACGAGTTATTCCAATAGAATAATAAAGAATGGAACCGAATCACCATGCGTAATCCGCACTTGCAAACGGATATTCCAAGCGAATAATAAATAATGGAACCATCGTACGAAACACCACAGAATAAGTGATATTACGATAAAATAATAAAGAATGGAATAACAACAGAAATTCACCATACATGCGATAGAAATAATAATAAATAATGGAGTTATTCCAATGAATATAAATAAATAATGGAACCGAATTAATTTCACGTATACGCGATACGAGACAGGTTATTCAAAAAAATAATAAAGAATGGAATAACAGAAGAATTTCACCATGTATGCGGTACTTCGCATATACAGGTTATTCCAACAGAATAATAAGGAATGGAATAACAGAAGTTCTCTTCATGAATACGAAAGAAATAATACCCCTTACCTTATAAAGAAGAGTACTACCTTACCTTATGGGTAGGTAGGCGATGGGATATACTAAGAAAACTTGACTTTTACGCTCAAAAAGCTTTCTTAAACTCTAAAGAAATACGCTCGAAGATTATAGAAGAAGAATTCTCTAAACTTCTGGTGTGTTTTCAATTCTAACTAAGCATCCTATTTATAGGAAAATAGAAAGGATACTATGCAATAAAATATAATATATTCTATTTATAAAATATATATATATATATTATTTATTTAAAATCTAATAAAATAAATAACTTTATAAAAGTATTCATATTTATATATAAAAGATTTTACTATCTGCAAACACTATCTGAACATTATGCAAAATACTATGCATAATAGAATATAATATATTCTATTTATAGTCTAATAAAACAAATAACTTTATAAAAGTATTCTATTTTATATAAAAAGATTTTACTATCTATACAAATGCACTAGAATATAATATATAATTATTTATAGTCTAATAAAACAAATAACTTTATAAAAGTATTTTGTTTTATATAAAAAGTTTTCTATTTTATTACATTTATAATAATAATAATACAAACTTAACTTCATCATTATTATAATTCACACTATTAATCGACCATGATTAATTAGTCGTTCCCGGGAAAGAGGGGGCTTTCGATAAGGATTTCTCCTATTGGCGCATGATTAGGTGACCAAACCTCTCCTTGGCGAACTTCTAGACATCGTTAATATTGCAAATAATAATATTAATAACTTTGTTATCTCAATTATTGATTTAATAATATATAAAATATCGACAATAATTGAATCAAATAACGTGAGATACTATGCAACAATTATTGTAGCAATAATTGAACAAAAGCGGTGACTTCTCACGTAAGCATCAATAATCAATACCGTGTGTGCTACTATGCAACCACGCGTATTCTTTATACTTTTAACTATACCGGGTGTTTCAACGAGTTAATGGTAAAACTTCCATGCAGTTATTTTCATAAAAATATTTTTTTCGTTTTTCTCGATCAAATGATAATTACGTTGTGGGGTCCACCAATGATTGTATGCGTCAATCACGAATATTCCTGTTAAAATGAATATTCCCGACCAATCGAATATTATATAACAACTTGCATACTTTTCAAAATCTCTAAATATTACCCACAACTATAACATTATATCAAATTTACTCCATAATATTCAAAAATGATATTTATAGAAAATTCATCTTTATTCATAAAAGTTGGGGTCTTACAACCTCTGATTCTTATGAAATTTCACCCTCAAAATTAGGATACATACCTGGTAAGTCGAAGAGGTAAGGATACCTTGATTTTATTTCAGATTCTAACTCCCAGGTCACTTCCTCAACATTATGGTTTCTCCACAAAACTTTGACTTGAGGTATAACCTTGGAGCGTAGAATATGTTCCTTCTTATCCAAGTTTTGAACAGGAATCTCTTCATACATTAAATCTTCCGCTATTTCATCCAATTTTAACTCAATAATGTGGTTCGGGTCTTTCACATATTTACGTAACATGGATATATGAAAAACGTTATGAACACGAGACATACTTGGCGGTAAAAGCGAGTCTATAGGCCACAGTTCCTACTCGATCGAGGATTAAAAATGGGCCAATGAATCGAGGATTGAGCTTTCCTCTCTTTCCAAATCTCATAACTCCTTTCCATGGAAAGCAACACGTAACAACACATGATCTCGATATCGAATTCCACGTCCTTTCGATGAAGATCGGCATAACTCTTTTGTCGATCTTGTGAGGTTTTTTATCGTTGTCGGATCGTTTGAATCTTTTCCGTAGTCATACGTACCAACTCCGGTCCCAACAACGTTGCTTCACCCACCTCATCCCAGTATACTGGAGAACGACACTTTCTTCCATACAACGCTTCAAATGGAGCCATGCCAATACTTGTTTGATAGCTGTTGTTGTAGGAAAACTCCACCAATGGTAAGAACTTGTCCCAACTTCCTTGAAGTCAAGGACACGAGTCTTAATAAATCTTCAAGTTTGAATAGTCCTCTCGATTGTCCGTCCGTCCGAGGATGATATGCTTAACTAAATCGTAAATCAGTGCCCATAGCTTTTTGCAAACTAACCCAAAATCTTGAAGTGAATCTTGGGTCTCGATCGAAACTATGGATCTTGGCATACCATGCGATCTTACAATCTCGTTTATTATACATACAGCAAGGCGTTCAAGTGTATAAGTTTCTCGTATTGGTAAGAAGTGAGCGAGACTTGGTCAATCTATCAATAATGACCCAAATTGCATCTATGCCTTGAAAACCTTGGGAAGACCGATAACAAAATCCATGGTAATGTGCTCCCCACTTCCATTCTGGAATTTCAAGTGGTTGCAATGGACCTTTTGGCACTTGATGCTCGCCTTGACTTCGTTGACAAGTTAGACACCTTGAGATAAAAACGCGTATCTCTCTCTCTTCATATTGCTCCACCAAAATGTATGATGAAGATCACGATACATTTTGGTACTCCCGATGGATTACAAAGCGGTGTGTTGTGCGCCTCCATCATGATTTTATACTTTAAATCAGGGTAGTTAGGAACACAAAGTCTGGAGTTAACTCAAAGTATTCCTTCTTCATCGATTCTTGCTTCCGCGTAGCACCTTCTTGCACTTTCTTCCTCATACGCGCATCGGCTCCAGTGCAGTAGCTTGAGCGACTTTAACTTTATCGATTAAAGTCGGTTCTACTCGTATATTCGCCATCATCATCATGGGTCCCACAGTCTTTAACTCTATCTCCATCCTTTGTAAGTCATACAAAATGGGCCTTTGCGTTGACAATATTGCACTTTCGTGCCCGCGTATGATCTTCTACTTTCGATCGTCGGCTACCACGTTCATTTTTCGGGGTGGTATTGGATGGTATGATCATAATCTTTCAACAGTTCAGGCCAACATCATTGTCATATGTTGAGTTCCTTTTGAGTGAAGAAATATTTGAGGCTTTTATGATCCGTAAAGATCTCCACTTTCTCCCCATACAAGTAATGCCTCCAAATTTTAAGTGCGAAGACAACAACTACCAACTCTAGATCATGAGTAGGATAATTCCTCTCATATTCTTTGAGTTGTCGAGAGGCATAGGCTATGACTTTCCCATGTTGCATGAGAACACATCCTAACCCTTTGCCCGAAGCATCACTATAGATGACAAATCCTCGAGAGCCGGATGGTATTGTCGAGCAGTCTTTGAAATGAGTCTTCTCTTGAGTTCTTGAAAACTCTTCTCACATTCTTCGCTCCAACCAAACTTTGTATCTTTTTTTTTGGAGTCAAAATTTGAGTTAATGGAGTAGCGATTGAGAAAATCCTTCCACGAATCTCCGATAATAACCAAATAAACCGAGAAAGCTACGTACTTGATCCATTGATTTAGGTTGCTCCCATTTTGAATTGCTTCAATCTTTGTTGGGTCAACGGATATTCCATGACTTGATACTACGTGCCCAAGGAATGCTACTTCCTCGAAGCGAACTCGCATTTCTTCAACTTGGCATAAAGCTTGTTTTCACGAAGCTTTTGGAGTATTCGACCTCAAGTGTTGCTCGTGATCTTCACGGCTTTTGGAATATATGAGGATGTCATCAATAAACGACCACAAAGTGATCCAAATATTCCTTGAATACTCGGTTCATCATATCCATGAAAGGCGGCGAGGAGCATTAGTCGATCAAAGACATGACATAGAATTCATAATGCCGTCTTAGGGAGTTAAGAAAGCGTCTTTGGAATGTCATCGGTTCTAATCTTCAATTGGTGATATCTAGGAACGAAGATCGATCTTTGAAAAAAATTGGCGCCTTACAACCCCGGTCAAACAGGTCATCATGCGAATGGCAATGGATATCTATTTTGATAGTGACATGGTTCAACTCCAGATAATCAATACAAGTCGCATACTCCTCTTTCTTCTTCACGAATAGAATAAGGAGCACCCCGAGGAGGCGTACTTGGGACGAATGAAACCGATGTCTAACAATTCCTGCAGTTGGGTCTTTAACTCCACGAAGTTCAATAGGAGCCATTCGATATGGGGCTTTGGAAATGGGTTTTGTCTGGGTTCAAGGTCGATACAAAATTCAATTTCACGCTCTCGGGGGTAGGCGGGGAAGTTCTTGAGAATCGTCGGAAATTCATTAACAATAGAAATATCATTCAAAACTAACGTATTTTTTTTTTAGATCCGTGACATGAGCTAAGAAAGCTTGACATCCGTTTTTTAATAAGCGAATAGCTTTATGGCTTGAGATGACGATGATGGATTTTAATGGTTTGGTTGCTTGAATTCATATAATAGGTTGGTTAGGAATATGAAAGCTAACAACCTTACGAAAATAATCAATTTTTGCATGATGAGTAGTTAACCAATCAATCCACAGAATCACATCAAATGCAAGTATTTTCAAAGAAATAAGATCGACGTAACGTCGATGCGATTCTGGATTTGAATCAAACAAGACTTATAAACCGTGGATGTAATGAAGGTTTCTCCCAATGGAGTTTCAACGAGATAAATCAAAGTCTAATTTCTCCGAGTCAAATTTAAGCGTTGAGCGCAAGTAGGAGAAATAAAGGAATGGGTAGAACCGATATCAAATAAAGTATAAACTTCGCTAGAGTTTATGATTAGCTTACCGTGATCACCTCGTTTGGATTCCTCGCTTTTTGGGAGGTTCGACAAACGCTCTCCTTGAACTACTGGTTTTGTCTTATGCAGGGACACCCTTGGATGCCTCCATCCCGGTGGACTTGACTTTGGTGCCGCGACAAAAATCGGGCTAGGTGACCTTCTTTTCCAATTGTAACATGCTTTGGGCTTTGCATCGTGCGGTTTGGACTTATGTGTCCTTCCCTCCACATTTGTAACATCGGATAGGTGGTCGTTCTCCTTCCTTAACAATGGTCTTTGGTCTTGACGCGTCTTTCCATCTTTGTTGAACCTTCTCTTCTTGAACTTTCCACTCCTATTATCTTGGCCATGATTACCACCGAAGTGGTTATCATTTCTGGCATGTTGATTCCCTCCACGTTTGTTGTCATCGCTTCGATGACTGCTACCACTGGTATTATCGACTTGTCGGCTGCTCTCTCTTGGTTGGGTTGACTCATTATCGCGCTCCAATAACTGAGCCCTATTCACAACATCTGAATACAAACACAGTTTATGAGAGATAAGGTATTGACGTATCTCGGGTTTCAAACCTCTTAGAAACATCCGCGTCATTCTCTCCTCATTATCAACCAAGTGGGACGCTGAACCAGAGACAACTCGACAAACTTAACTTCGTCTTTGCGCCGCGGTCATATTGTTTTGCTCGAAGCTTGATGAACTCTACCTCCTTCATGTGATGAATACTTTCGGGAAAGTACTTGTCGTTGAATAATTCTTGGAACTTCTCCCAAGACATCTTGATCACGGGCGGGTTGAGTACGCTTTTCTGATTCCCACCATGTCTGCGCTCTGCCATGCAACATGAAGGTGGCAAAGGAACCTTTTGCTCCTCGGAGCATCCCAAGACATCAAATATCTTGTTGATCTACTTTATCCACGTCTCGCCTTAAGTGGTTTGGCTCTCCAAAAACTCTCGGTGGTCCCAGCTCCTTGAACTACTTAGCGGTGACCATCAGAGAGTTGTCGGTGTTTCCACTGCATTTTGGGCGGAGGCCGCTCTCGCTTTGATGTTGCATGAATTGCATAAAACCTCTGAACATCCCATCGTTCACCATTTCATCGGTGTTATTATTTTCATGAGGATTATTGTCTTCCTGTTGCACATTACCCTGGGCATTGATCGTTGGTGACTCAACGGTCTCATGTGCTTCATTGCTTATCTCAACATTTTTGGATGCCATTTTCAAATACTACAACAAAACAAGGGTTAATTAACATATCACATATTATCTCTATACTCGACCAGACCAATTAAATACCAAATAAACTTAGGTAGGTCATACTAGTGAAGAATTCCCGTCTCTCCCCTCCTAGTTCTTGTCTCACATCTCGGCCGGGGATCATATCCTAAGCTTTGATACCAATGTGGCGCCCCCAAAATAGGTATACATCACCCATCTTGGGTCGCCAAATACATGGTACAAAATACAAATACAAACAATAATACAACGATCTTGTAAAATATGACAAAACATAAATTGAGAGTTTTAATAAGAATATTGTCATCTAGACAATATCCACACTCAAATAAGTCCTCATTACATTTATTGTCACACTATTTAATAGAATAGTGAGGACTACTAATACTATCATCTGGACCGTCACTCCGGTTCCCAGACTAGTCCCGCTATGTTCTCATTTCTGAAGAGAACAATGAAAGAAAAGGGTGAGCTCAACTAGCCCGAAGAAATATTATGACTAAGATAATGCGAATAAATTATCATTAGTCTTCAACAATGTTAAGCGATAAAATACAATAGACATCAAGTTTAAGCTGCATAGACGAATAAGCAATCCATTAGAAGAGTCAGTAGAGCGTAAAATCTACTATCTTCTATGATTTAAAATGTTTTCATCAATTTTATCGTTGAGACTCGACTTAATAAATAAACCACATCATCAAGTCATCCACCTTTCTGATATTCAGGATATTCATTAAATTATCAATGGTCATGACTATACCTAGAATAATCCACGGTCATAATCATACCAAAAAGCGTCCATCAATACACTACAGGCCAACTAGAGGACTTTTACCACATCATTTATAACATTACTGAGTCAAGTGATTATACTGAATAATCCTCAGTCATAATCATACCAAGTCCATCTATGCACGTAAGCCAAAGATGACTTTCATCATGAATATAAGCATGAGGATGATGACAATGACATAATAATTCAATAAAACAAGTTCAAGAATAAATTTTAAAGATTTATAAGTTAATTTATCCTGAACTTCGATAATGTCCAAATTGTCGACATGATACTTTGCTTTGTGGAGTAAAATTCAAGAATGCTCGAAAGAATATTTCCATGAAAAGATCTTTGGATGAAGCGCTTGAAATATCGAGGATATTCCACTAATTTCATGGAGTATAGAAGCCAAAACTTTAACCAACTGAGTATAATAGAATATATGAAACTGCAAATGGATTTTTGCCCGCCATGCGGTAATCCACATAAACAGATCATTTCCACAATTTAATAAGGAATGAATACGAAGGATCATTCACCATGCATGTGGTAATCCATATAGGCAAAGTTATTCAATGAGAATAATAAAGAATGGAATAATACCAAGTTCACCATGCGTAATCCACCAGAAATAAAGATGGATATTAGAGAATAATAAATAATAAATAATGGAACCCGGTCGTGCGTAAACAATATGAACGGGATATTCAGCGAGAATAATAAAGAATGGAATAACAACAAAATTCACCATACATGCGATAGGCCGCATGCAGACGGAGTTATTCCAATATAATAATAATAAATAATGGAATGTATAAAACCGGCCGGGATTCAAATATGTATAAAGAATGGAATAACAACGAGAATTCAGAATATTCAAATATATGAATAATAAAGAATGGAATAATGAAAGAATTTCACCATGTATAAGTACTTTGCATATACGAGGTTATTCAACATATAATAATAAGGAATGGAATAATGAAGTTCTCTTCATGAATAAGAAAAAAATAATACCCTTACCTTATAAAGAAGAGTATTTAGGCCAGGTAGAGGCGAGATATACTTGAAGAAAACTTGCACTACTACGCAAAAGCTTTCTTAAACTCTAAAAAAATACGCTCAAGATTATAGAAGAAGAATTCTAAACTTACGGTGTGTTTTCAATTCTAACTAAGCATCCTATTTATAGGAAAATAGAAAGGATACTATCGATAAAATATAATATATTATATTTATAAAATATATATATATATATATATATATTTATTTAAAATCTAATAAAACAAATAACTTTATAAAAGTATTACATTTTATATAAAAAGATTTTACTATGCAAATACTATATACGAGCCTATAGAACACTATATATATTATATAATATATTCTATTTATTGTCTAATAAAATAAATAACTTTATAAAAGTATTACATTTTTTATATAAAAAGATTTTATTATGCAAAACTTTATACATAATAGAATATATATATTATATTTATAGTCTAATAAAACAAATAACTTTATAAAAGTATTTTGTTTTTATATATAAAAAAACACTTTTTCATTTTATTACATTTATAATAATAATAAAACAAACTTATCATCATTATTATAATTCACAATATTATTAATCGACCGGTCGTTCCCGGAAAGAGGGGCTTTCGAATAAGGATTTCTCTCTGATAAGCACGATTAGGTGACCAAACCTCTCCTTGGAAGAACTTACAGACATCGTTAATATTACAAATAATAATATTAATAACTTTGTCATCTCAATTATTGATTTAATAATATATAAAATATAAATAATAATTGAATCAAATAACGTGAGATACTTATCTGACAATTCTTTGTAGCAATAATTGAACAAAAGCGAGTGACTTCTCACGTAAGCATCAATAATCAATATCGTGTGCTCTTATATGCATGCAACCATTATTCTTGTGTACTTTTAACAAGGGTGTTTCAACGGTTAATGGTAAAACTTCCGCCATTATTTTCATAAAAATATTTTTGTCATTTTCTCGATCAAATGATAATTTTGTTGTAGGGGTCCACCAATGATTGTGCCATCGTCTGAATATTCCTGTTAAAAGCGAATATTCCCAGACCCAATCGAATATTATATAACAACTTGCATACTTTTCAAAATTTCTAAATATTACCCACAACTATAACATTATATCAAATTTACTCCATAATATTCAAAAATGATATTTATAGAAAATTCATCTTTATTCATAAAAGTTGGGGTCTTAATAGAGGTAACCCCTCCTTCCTAAAAACACACCTTGATATCGGAAATTCTTATTACATAGTATTGTGAGTATTTTTTCTTGAGTATAAGGATACTTTTAGTGTAGCTTTTGTGCAAAGATTTTCTCACTGATAATATCGATATTCGATCGAATCAGATTTCTACTAAGGTAAAGGATATTTTTTTCTCTGATACTCGTAAGAAACATTATTTTCTTTCATACTCCATATTATGAAAGGGATATTATTTTATTTAAATATTCCTAAATTTAAACTTACTATGGTAAGTATGAAAGTAGTATGCACACAAACCAATCATGTTTGATGATAAAGCATATACTTTGTAACAATCTTATTCATTTATTAATAAAAGTATTAATTTATTAAAGGCTTTTAATTATCTACGTGATCTTTGTTTTATAATATGTGATAAACCCATAGTTTTAAGCAATGCTTTTAGAATAATGATGATGATCATTCTAATGAGATCTAAATTCTTAGAAAGCTTAAAACTAAAATAGTTCCCCAATCATTGGATTACTAAATTGGGGATTAGTGAATCCGGATAGATTGGTACATACGTTGCTTGCTCGTTGGATGAGGATGATTGATCTCATGATCATTTGTGTGGACACACTAAAGCAAGTATGTAGGTGCTTATTAGAGAATAAGTTCCTTTGAGCATTGGCTAAGCTAAGGAATACCTAATGGAGTTTTATTTGCTGTCGATAGGAATTCTGTAGTGATAGTAGTCTAGTGATCCTTGGACTTGAGATCATCATAGTATCTTGTGTATGATGAGTTATACTTTGACTTATTCCTTAAGACCCTTAGGGTATATCAAAGGGTATGCTTGGGTATAATAAGTTGTACATGGAGATAATGTATGATCAATAAAGAATCTACCACTTCTAATAAAGAAGAAATGTCCTATGTGATTAGATAAATGACAACCCAGTAGTCCTTGGCGGCGAAATGAAATTAGAAAGGAGTTTCTAATTTGCATTATTTGGAGTTGTGCATTTAAGGATCGAAATACATATAATTAAATAAAATAAGACTTGACGATAATTCCATGTCTTATATTTAATTGGGACATTGTATGGTGGAAGGATTGAATTGTCGGTAACTATTTACTCAAAGGTTCTTTTATGATTAATGTTGAAATCTATATTATCTGGAAAGTGGTTGATCATTAGGGAGGCTTATCCTTATTGTAGAATAAATATTATTTATTTAAATAAATTAATTGTTTAATTTATTTATTTAAATAAGATTAGAATTGTTCTAATTGATTTATTCACAACAGGTTTAATATGGAGAACCTAAAAGGGTCACACCATAAAAGGAAGAATAATTATTTAAGAAGTTAATGGCATAATCGTAATAATATGTTATGTATATTTAATTTAATCTATGGTGATAGAATAAATTAAATAGCTTAATATTATTATTTAATATTTTAGAAATATTAAATATAAATTAATAAGAGAGTCTTATTAATATTATTACAATTATTATTATTTTAATTTCTAAAAGAGTTTAGGAATTAATTTAATATAAGTACTCTCATTTATTCCTAATTGGATTAGGAAGGAAAATTAGTTAAAGGAGTTTAATTAATTATCCCTAATAAGATTAGGGAGCTTAATTAATTAAAAGAATTTAATTAATTAAATAAAACCCAATTCCTTAATTGTTAAGGTGGGTTGCCCACATCTATAAATAAGAGAGTCTTATTATGGGTGTTAAGGGGGTTGTTGACTTTTACAACGACATAATTCCAATTTGTTGGAGAGTACGCTTTTCTATAGAGATAGAAAAACTAGGGTTTAGCCAACCACCCTTCTTCTTGAATTTTTTCTTCCTTGGTGGATCACCTCTGGAGGCCAAACATTTGGGTGGCTAACGTTGATCGAAAGGAAGGAACCAAACCCGGTGGATTCAAGTTGAGCGAAAAGATTTGGAGGTGAACTTGTACGAGGAAGCTCGATCTTCAAGGGTATGATTTTATTCTTTATCTTTTTCGTTTAATTAATAATTATGCATAAAGGGTGATCCGGGTATATGGTTTGTAAATTTTTAAACTCGATTTTTACCACGCTTAGCTTATTTTATGCAATTTGATTGCGTTCTTGAATATTACAAACCTAACGGTGGCATCGAGCGAAACCTTTATCACAAATTATTAATTGTTTTAATTTGATATGTATATTGATATGTGTTTAGAACAATTTAATTGGGCATAATTTTATTTGTATAAAATTTAAAAAAAAAAAAAAAAGATTTTTTTTAGCAATAATCTGATTAAAAAAAAAAAAAGCCACGGTTTTGATAATTCATGAAATTAATAATGAACCCTTTATATATATATAAAAAAAACGGTGATTCCATGTAATTGGTTCATGATTGGCATTGTAATCTTTTAATTATTAAACTGTTTTTAATTATTATTACGGAAATAAAATAGTGCACGGTTTTTTAAAAAAGTTAGCAGATCATATTACGGAGTTTTTTTAGCGGATAATATAATATATATATAATATATATATATATATATTATATAATATAAATGCGGTTTTATATATATATATATATATATATTATTATTATATAATATATTATATATATTATATATATATATAATATATTATTCTTAATAATTTATAATTAAAATAATATTTATTTTAATTTTAAAATAAAAGGTTTATTTTAAATATTAAAATAAAAGAGTTTATTTTAATTTTAAAATTAAATTTCATTTTAACTAATTAGAGTTGGAATTTGATTCCATGATAACTAATTGGAGTTGAAATTGGATTTTATTTTTCCTTAAATAAAGGAGTTTATTTAGATATGAAATAGGATTTCATATTATTCAAAATAAAATAGTTTATTTGTGAATAGGAAATAAATCCATCTTTCCTTAAATAAAGGAGTTTGTTTAGATATGAAATAAGATTTCATATTATTCAAAATAAAGAGTTTATTTGTGAATAGGAAAGAGAATCCATGTTTCCTTAAATAAAGGAGTTTATTTAAATATGAAATAAGATTTCATATTATTCAAAATAAAGGAGTTTATTTGTGAATAGGAAAAGAATATCCGTGTTTCCTTTAATAAATTTTTTTTTTACATGGAATTGGATTCCATAATTAATTAAAATAAAAAGAGTTTATTTTAATTAAAGATTTTTTTTATATGGAATTGGATTCCATAATTAATTAAAATAAAGGAGTTTATTTTGATTAAAAATTTTGATTAAAATAAAATAGTTTATTTTATTCAAAATTAGATAAATTAAAATAAAATAGTTTTATTTTGATTTAAATTTGGATTAAAATAAAGGAGTTTATTTTGATTCAAAAATTAGATTTTATCTTAACTAATTTTGCCCATTAAATGATATCAATATATATATTAAATGTTTATTATTCATGAGATGAATGTTATTTATTGATGCGTATGGTGATGTGTATGATAATAAATGGGATTGATTATGGACTATTGACGATATGATTGGATTTTATTTTAGTTGGATGCATGAATGTATGGGTTTTTATTAAATGGGGTTACTGCGTACCTCGTCTTCTCTAATTTTTTTCTTAATGTAAATTCTATCTCCCTCTATGTTCCCTCCTTTGGCTTTGATCGAGGTTTCTATTTATTTTAAATAGTTTTGTAATAGGAATAGTTAGAATTATTTTTGAAAAATTGGAGATCGAGGAACAAGGAGCGCTTGAAGACCCGTTTGTAATGGAGCAGGGTTTAAATGTAATAGTTATATTTAAATATTATTTCTTGCACCCCTAGGGTTTGACCTTTTGGTTCACTTGGTGGCTCTAGTGAACCAAACTAGAATAAAAGTCCATAATCAATCAAGGGTAGAATATAGTATTCTATATGTGCATGCTTATATATATATATTATATATTATCAAACATGCTTCGCATGTTCATTAATATAACGCCACGTATTTTATATATATATGTAATATGCTACATTTCAAACAAGATGAGAGACAAATTAATAACAAACCCCTCAATTTTTTATATTAAGTCCTAAGCGTTCAAAGATATTTGGAATATCGAGCGTAAGCCTTCTAGCATGATAAAATTAATAGAGTATTAAATATTTAATATGAGTTTGTTGTGTCACCACAAGGCAAGTATTAAGTATTTAAGATGTTAATTTATCACATTTGATGTTATAAAGAAAATTGAACAATATTATTTTGTTGTGTCACCACAAGGATGATATTTTTCTTTTTGAATATATGGAGTGCTAGGTCGGACTTAACTTGGATAATTTTGATTCGGATGTGCCACCACTTGATCAAAATAATCTAAGAGGCAAAAATCTGAGGAGTTGCATAGTTGATGTAATTGACAAAAGTTGTCTACCTATTTATTTATATATAGTTTGTTGTGTCACCACAAGGCTATATACATTTGAAATGGGATCCTTATTCTCACTAGCAAATCTTTAATTAGATTTTGCGAACTATATATATTGAGGTAATATAGTTTGAAGAAAATAGTGGGAGATACCAATTTAAAACAAGACCTAAATTATTTTGGTAATTAATAATAGAATGTATGTTAAAATGTTGTTAATTACAAATTCATTTACTGAAAATTTTACAATGTCTAAAAATTACTATCAACTGCAAGCATATTAGATGCTAAATTAACTTGAATAGAATTAAATGGATTGGTTAAGGAATTTGAGAATAGTTCTCATAGGTTTGAAAAGCTATCTTATGTCATAATCGCCTATCCACCGCAATGGTTGCGAGAACAATGCCTCTGAGGAAGAGATTGCTACTTTTAGAAAGTGGCAAGATGATGCATGATTGGCTCAATGCATCATGCTCAGCATCCATGAAATAACAAGCTTGACGTCGACATGAAACTATGGATACTCCTACTATATTCCTGCACATCAAGTAGTTGATGGTGAGGAAAGTGGGGCCGATAGATATCGAGATATCTAAGGAGCTCTTCCGATCTAGAATGGCCAATGGCACTATAGTGCAGGTCCTTAACATTATCAATTTGATTGATCAATTAGGACAACGAGTTTTGTCATGGATGGAGAGTTGAGCGAAGATTTGATCTTGCACTCACTCAGGACTCCTTTCACAATTGTTGTGAATTTTTCATATGAACAAGCTTGATATCGACCTCATTGATTTGCTTAACATATTAAAAAATTGTTGAGTCACTTTCCAACCAAGAAAGATCAAGTCTTCTTGGTAGGGGCCAAGGATCTTCTGAAAAGAAGAGCGATTCAAAGAAGGTATATAGAAAGGTAAAAACAAAGGATAATAAGAACAAAAGCGTCACGGATAGCAAAGGTTTGCTTCCATTTTAATAAGCTGCTTTGAACAAGCTGGAAAGAAACCGAAGAAACATCTTGCAGGAGAGCTAACGAAAGAAGCTTAGTGAAGTTTGGTTCTAATACATTTTTGTTCATGATTGAAATAAATTTTCTTAAATGGGATCCTTATTCTCACTAGCAAATCTTTAATTAGATTTTGATTAACTAACTATATAAGTGAGGTAATATAGTTTGAAGAAAATAGTGGGAGATACCAATTTAAAACAAGACCTAATTTATTTTTGGTAATTAATAAAAGAATGTATGTTAAAATGTTGTTAAATACAAATTGATTTACAAAATTTTACAATGTCTTAATTACTATCATCACTGCTGAAACATATTAGATGTTATTTAAGCTTTGGTAGTATTAAATGGATTGGTTAAGGAATATGAGAATAGTTCTCATGGTGAAAAGTTATCTTATGTCCTTAATCGCCTATCCTGCCAATGGTTGCGCACAATGCCTCTGAGGAAGACATTGCTACTTTTAGAATGTGGCAAGATGATGCACGATTGGCTCAATGCATCATGCTCGCATATATGAAGTAACGAGCTTGACGTCGACTGAAACTATGGATACTTCTACTATACTCCTACACGTCAAGTAGTTGATGGTGAGGAAAGTAGGGTGATAGATATCGAGATATCTAAGGAGCTCTTCCGATCTAGAATGGCCAATGACACTATATAGTATGCAGAAAAAAGTTCTTAACATAATCAATTTGATTGATCAATTAGGACAACCGATTTTGTCATGGATGGAGAGTTGAGCCAAGATTTGATCTTGCACTCACTCCGGGACTCCTTTCACAATTGTTGTGAATTTTTCATATAAACAAGCTAGATATCGACTTCGTTGATTTGCTTAACATGTTGAAAAATGATGAGAGTCACTTTCCAACCAAGAAAGACCATGTCTTATTGGTAGGGGCCAAAGGATCTTCTGAAAAGAAGAACGATTCAAAGAAGGTATATAGAAAGGCAAAAAACAAAGGATAATAAGAACAAAACTGATACGGATAGCAAAGGAGTTTGCTTCCAATTGCTATAAGCTTTGGACATGGAAAGAAATCTGCGAGAAGCATCTTGCGAGAGGCTAACGAAAGAAGCTTAGTGAAGTTTTGGTTACAAATACAAATTTGTTCATGATTTAAAATAATTTTTCTTTAAATCAAGGTTCTACTTTGGTATTGGATACCGACTTTGGTTATCATAAATATAGATTTATGAAGGACCAAGCGTAAGTAGAAAGTTAAACAAAGATAAGTAATCCTATGTGTGGAAAATGAAGCAAAGGTTCTTACATTAGCTATAGAAACTTATAGTTTAGCAATGCCTACAGGCAAATCTATTAAGTCGATAAGTTGTTATTGTATTCCAATTCTTGTTAGAAACATTATTTCCATTTTATTGTTGACAATAAAATTTTTGGTATTATAATTAAGAACAATTGTTGTTCTATTTATAATAATAATGTTTCGTATAGAAACCCAAAAGATTACTTAATGGATTTTGTATACTTGACTTACGTGAAAAATTATTTTGTAAATTGAACAAACTAGTATAAGAAAGGAGATGATCATTCAAAGAGTTGAATGTATGTATTTGTTGAAATACAAGTGTGAATTATTTGAAAGGTTCAAAAAATTGAGAAGTGAAACAAATTGGCAAAGTATTAAGATTCTTTGATTAGATCAAGGAATAAATACTTGTCTTGATAAGTTTCTAGATCATCTCAAATAGTTTTTCTCATAATGGACACCTCACGATACGTAATAATTGATTGATGTATCTCGAAAGGAAAAATCATACCTTGTTGAACATGAGTACGGTCCAAAATGATTTTACCGACATTCCAAGATCCTTCTAGGATCATGTCCTAGAAATGGTCAGCATATCTCTGAAAAGGTAACCTCAAAATCCATTTCAAGACTCCATAAAAGTTATGGATGGGAGGATTCTAATCTTAAGTATGTTAAGATAAGGGGTTCTCCAACTTATGTGAAAAGGTTTCAAAGGATAAGCTTGGGACAAAATTTGACATGTATGTATTTGTGGGACATCCTAAAGTAAGTTTAGGGCATATGTTCTATAATCCTACATAGCAAAAGGTGTTTATTATGAAACACCATGCCTTCTAAGATAAAGGTGTTTATCATTAAAGGGGCTAGTGGGAGGATAATAGATCTTGAAGAGTTCAAGAACCACAAAATATTATAAGTCAAATAAGAGGAACTCAGAGATAGACCTATTGTACCACAAATCAATCGTAAATGCGGAATAGTACCAAAGATACCTAGGAGGTATGGATTCATCATGGATGATGATGATGATGAGGTAGGTACACATCATAGAAGATGATGATCCAGAGTTACATTCGATGAGGTAAGACTTCTAGTGTGTACAAAAGGGTCGATTAGGGAGCGTCGTGAAATTTCTAGTATTATATGTTGATATACTACGGATGAGGAATAACATACCAATGCTACAATCAAGAAAGATAAAGTTGTCTAAACATTCCTCCACGAATGATTTGGGAAGAGTATCTTAATTGGGGATAAAAATCTATATAGATAGATTTAAAGGATGCTCGACTTAACCCGAGGAACGTATATTCATTTGATGCTAAAGTTGTTTAGCATGGCAAACTCCATGGGATGTCTCATGTTGATGAGCCCTTAGAGTGTATCTCTCTAATAGTCCCCACAGACTCTCGAAAAGAGAGGTCGCATGGTGACAATCATGTATGCAATGAAATGTACGAGACACGATGTTGATCGGTCATATTATGGAGAAGTTCACTATGAGTCGGTGAAAAACATCTTAAAGTGCTTAACCAAGACTACGGATGTGATCATATTCATGGTGGGTCTAAATTAAAACTAGAGGGCTTAACAGACTCAAGTTTTTCGAGACGCATCAAGATGACGAAAAATCCACTTTAAGGTAAAGCGTTATCTTGAATAATTGGTGCGATGAATTGAAAGGTTCCAAACAACAAAAGAGTTCTTTGGTTTAGTGATAAAGACAAAGTATATAGCTATAAATGAAGTCGCAAGTTGATTGTTTGGATTAAAAGTTCATTCTGAGAACTAGGAATAGTTCCTAAGTCTTATCTTGGATCTAAACATGTGTTGTGGCACTTTCATTTGATTATTAGAATCATTGAAAGATGGGAAATCACTATAGAGATAGTGGACTCTCATGAACAACATTACTTATCCATTAACTAAAGCTTATCCAATGCGGGATAATCGTCACTTAAAGAAGAAGAGTATGAGATACCATAACGATTGGCTTTAGTGCAAGTGGGAGATTGAAAGTAGTATGCACACAAGCCAATCATCTTTGATGATAAAGCATATACTTTGTAACAATCTTATTCATTTATTAATAAAAGTATTAATTTATTAAAGGCTTTTAATTATCTACATGATGTTGTTTTATAATATGTGATAAACCCATAGTTTTAAGCAATGCTTTTAGAATAATGATGATGATCATTCTAATGAGATCTAAATTCTTAGAAAGCTTAAAACTAAAATAGTTCCCAATCATTGGATTACTAAATTGGGGATTAGTGAATCCGGATAGATTGGTACATCGTTGCTTGCTCATTGGATGAGGATGATTGATCTCATGATCATTTGTGTGGAGACACTAAAAGCAAGTATGCAGGTGCTTATTAGAGAATAAGTTCACTTTGAGCGTGGCTCGCTAAGGAATACCTAATGGAGTTTTACTTGTGCATCACAATAGGAATTCTGTAGTGATAGTAGTAGTCTAAGTGATCCTTGGACTTGAGATCATCATAGTATCTTGTGTATGATGAGTTATACTTTGACTTATTCCTTAAGACCCTTAGGGTATATCAAAGGGTATGCTTGGGTATAATAAGTTGTACATGGAGATAATGTATGATCAATAAAGAATCTACCACTTATTATTAAAAGAAGAGAAATGTCCTATGTGATTCGATAAATGACAACCCAAAGAGTCCTTGGCAAAGCGTAATGAAATTAGAAAGGAGTTTCTAATTTGCATTATTTGAGTTGTGCATTTAAGAGTCAAAATACATATAATTAAATAAAATAAGACTTGACAATAATTCCATGTCTTATATTTAATTGGGACATTGTATGGTGGAAGGATTGAATTGTGCGGTAACTATTTACTCAAAGGTACTTTTATGATTAATGTTAAAATCTATATTATCCGGAAAGTCGTTGATCGCTAGGAGGCTTATCCTATTGTAGAATAAATATTATTTATTTAAATAAATTAATTGTTTAATTTATTTATTTAAATAAGATTAGAATTGTTCTAATTGATTTATTCACAACCGGTTTAATATATGGAGAACCTAAAGGGTCACACCATAAAAGGAAGAATAATTATTTAAGAAGTTAATGGCATAATCGTAATAATATGTTATGTATATTTAATGTAATCTATGGTGATAGAATAAATTAAATAGCTTAATATTTATTATTTAATATTTTAGAAATATTAAATATAAATTAATAAGAGGAGTCTTATTAATATTATTACAATTATTATTATTATTTTAATTTCTAAAAGAGTTTAGGAATTAATTTAATATAAGTACTCTCATTTATTCCTAATTGGATTAGGAAGAAAAATTAGTTAAAGGAGTTTAATTAATTATCCCTAATAAGATTAGGGAGCCTCTTTAATTAAAAAGGGTTTAATTAAATAATACCTTATTTTAATAGGGTTACTTGATATCTTTATAAGAGGAGTCTTATATCAGATATTAAGACGACGTTATAATTCCAATGGTTGGAGAGTACGCTCCTTTTCTATAGAGATAGAAAAACTAGGGTTTAGCCAACCACCCATCTTCTTAAATCCTTTTTCTTCCTTGGTGGATCACCTCTAGAGGCCAAACACTTGGGTGGCTAACGTTGATCAAAGGAAGGAACCAAACCCGGTGGATTCAAGTTGAACGCGAAAAGGATTGGAGGTGAACTTGTACCTGAGGAAGCTCGGATCTTCAAGGGTATGTTTCTTATTCATCTTTTTCGTTTAATTAATAATTGTGCATAAAGGGTGATCCGGGTATATGGTTTGTAAAATTTTTAAACTCTGATTTTCCACGTTTCGGCTTATTTTTGTAATTTGATTGCGTTCATGAATATTACAAATCTAACATTACCTCCATCTATACCTCCATTTTTAACTTAGTCATGCAAGTATTATCAATCTTGCACCACCTCCCCTAATAGTACATGAATGTGAATCAATAGTACACACATGTGAATAAATAGTTATAATCATGTGAATTAATAACAATTAATTGCTCATTTATTCGATTAATTACCCAATTGGTCAATATAACCTGCAGACATCAATTATTGTCTTTCTATATTTATAGTCCTTGTACATCATTTCTTTCTAAGGACTTTACAAAGCTGTTTTGCTTATGTAGGATCAACCTAAAATATTTGATCAATTTATTTTAAGTCCTTGTACATATGTTTCTATAATCTATCAAAGGACTTTACAACTTTTCTTAATGCAAGTGCAAACATACTTGCATATTCATTCATATATATATATATATATATATATATATATATATATATATATATATATATCATAATCAAATCATATATAAATAGGAATATCATTCACATGAGTATTCCTGACACATTCATTTCTAACTACCCAAATATAATAAAATTAAAACAATAAACTTTCCCATTAAAGGGTTACATCAATAAGTCCAATAAAATCTTCCAGTTTATCTAACCTTTAAAACAAACATCAAGTGTGGAAAAATAAATAATACATCATAATATGTAAAATAAAGTCTAACGTCAAGAAAATCAATAAATTTTATAAGTCTACAATATTTGTTCAATTTTCCTCTCCCTTTGCTAGTGGTTGGTTCATCATACTTCTCAAATTTAGCTGCAATAATTATGTATGCAAGAGTGAGCAAAATAAATGCTCACCTGAAATGAAAATGAATAATAATATCGGAACAACTACCAATGCATAGGCTCAATAGAATTGAATAATATTCTCTATCAATAATAATCAAGAACTGAAAATAGAATTTGAAATACATCTGAGGGTCACAAGACCTCGAACTATGTCCAAGGTTATAAGTATTCTTTCAACTTAAACCTAAATAGTCATAAGACTGTAGGAACTTCTCGTACTTAGGGGGATCAACCCTTCGTACCATGTATTATGCACAAACATCTAAATGCTTACGCGTAATAAATCCCCTATAATAGGGTTGTTCTTCTCAGTTTTAGAATACAAGTCCGCACTAAAGTAAGTTTGGTTTGAATAAGCATCAAGGGTAATTTAGAGTTCAACAAACATCAACTAAGGATTGGTTGAATCAAACTTAATAATGTTTCAAGGTTTTGATAACAACATGTTATGGATTAGTTATGAACCACAATCGAATAAACATAATGCATCAAAGTCATGCTTAAGGAATAAGCTTAAAAGCATTGAAAGATATACTAAACCTTGCTTGAGTAATAATAATAAGCTAAGGTTACATTCTTTTTCGATAAAGAAACAGAATTAGAAACTTTGTTCAATGTAAGAGTAAGTTTAGGAATAGGAACTTGTTCAATAAAGATACAACTTGAACATTCGTAATTGATTTAGGGTAATGAACTTGCATAACAATGATAAACGATATAGAATAAGGACCTTACTTCACATAAAGAATTAAGGTTTAAGGAACTTTTATAATCATAATCAGGATAAAGAAAAATAATAGCTTGACAACCAAAGGTAAATAGAGTTATGAAACTTGTATTCATTACAAAGAGAATGAAATTAAGAAACTTGCTCAATTGTAATCAGGATAGGATAAACTCAAATAGATGTTAGAGTTCATAAACTCACCTTGCGTGTAAGCTAAATCGTATACTTGATTCTCAATATCCTATATACATGTCATCATGACATAATTATTTACTACATGTACTCAGTACATAATTAAGTATCTATTTCATGTACGACTTGTAGTCTTAGGTTCAATTACTTGGTTAAACCATAACTCTTCAATTTATCACATAATTCATTAATTGCTAATAATATTTTTCATACTTGGTACTATAACACAACAATAAGATAAAAATCACATTTTAACAGTCATAACAATACTTTTTATCAACAATTACAGAATTGTATAATCAAAATAAATTTTACGCCAATATTGCTAATCGGCCAGTAGCACCTGTGTTTGTCTTTGAATAATGACATGACACGAAATAAGGTCATGGGTGAGGTGAGACAAAGGCCTCTGACAACTACTAATCAAACGCTAACTTTGAAATGCAAATACTGGAATTATACTATGGGGTGGCCTACTGTAATTTAAGCATGATTCCACGCAGCATAATGTGTTCATGAAGAACACAAAACAAAGCCATATTGGTTTACAAGCTATTTTTTAACAACAAATTTAACATACATAAAATATATAAACCTTACAAAAACATAAATTAATGTTTCTAACATGCTTCTAACCATAAAAACAGTATAAACAACAAATTTAAAACCTCTAATTTCACTGTTCTTGCTAATACTTCACTTTTAGACATTCTTAGCAAAACAAACCACTGTAAAATCAATTTTCAACCAAAATAGTTAATTTAAATTGCTTTATTTTTGTTTTTTCATGTATTTTTACAATCAATAATCAATTTATACTTTATACTATGAATTGAATATCAATTTTAACTCTAAAATAAGTCATATTCATATATATATATATATATATATATATATATATATATATATATATATATATATATATATAATTTTCTCATATATATCATATTTACATGGATTAAATTACTCTAACTCATATACTAAACATATAAAACAGTTTATCAACACATTATTATATATACAAACCATATAATCAACAATTAATCATCAATATAAATTTTACACAGAATTTTTAAACAAAAAGAGAACTTAAACTTAGAAGCTAAGATTATACCTTTGATTACTTGCTTAGACTTTGTTGAAGATAAGAATGGTCTTTCAACTCCCTTCTTCCTTCTATAGTTCTCCAATTACTCCTTAATTTCTAAAACTCCTTACTTTCTGTCAAGTTTTTCTCTGTGTTTTTCTCTTCTTTCTCTTCTTCTATGCTCTTTCTCTCTTTCTATCTTAACGTAAAAACATAATATAACTAATACATATAATACGTAAATAAATAAAAAAATTGACAAAAATAATATCTCTGTTTAATTCCTTTGTCAGGTATATTTTTTTTAAAATTCAAAAGCCTCTAGGGCTTGTTTGGCAAAACAAAATAAAAAAATAAGATTTAACAAGCCCTTAAGCCATGTTTGGTAAAACCTATTTAAATCTCTTTTAATTTATTTTAATAACTCATTTATATTATAGTTTATTATCACACTCTATTTTATTAAATTCAAATATCCAAATTTAATTAAAGTAAAGCTAATAACAACTTATTAAATTCATTTGTCACATAATCACATTGCCACAAAATTATAATTTTATTATAATTTTATTTAATAAATTAACACATCACTTTAATTGCTAAATTAAATTAAAACAACATTATAGCAAATCCTTTAATCCTCATCAATTCTCTAATTTAATTATTAAATTAAATTAGAATATTATCTTATAAAATTTAATCCTCACTTTTTTATTTAAATTAATTTCACAATACCAAATTACCAACTATGAACTTAATTAAAATCTTACATTAATTAAGTTAATTCCTACAACTCATGAATTATTTATTTAACTAATAAATAATTATTATAAACAAATATATATTTAACAATAAACACATCAATTAAAATATTTATTTAATTCAATAAATATTTAAAATTGTAATTAAAATTCTGGATTGTTACATCCTTCCCTCCTTACAAGGATTCTGTCCCCAGAATCACAACTCAAACAATTCATTTGTCACATTCTTCACTCCTTACAAGGATTCTGTCCCTAGAATCGAAGACACAATTAAACAAATAACTCAGGATAGTTCTTCATCATTTTATCTTCGAGTTCCCACGTAACTTCCTCGGCATTATGGTTCCTCCACATCACCTTCACGGAAGGTATCACTTTATTCCTGAGCACTTGTTTTTTCCTATCAACTATCTAGATAGGAATCTCCTCACAAGACAAGTTCTTATCGAATTATAACAGTTCAAACTCGATCACATGCTTGTAATTAGGTTTATATGGTCGTAGCACCGAAACATGAAAACCATTGTAAACATGTTCCAACTCTGGAGGTAGAGCTACCTTGTAAGCGACTTCACCTACTCTTTGCAGCAGCTCAAAGGGTTTAATAAACCTCGGGCTTAGCTTTCCCTTTTTACCAAAACGGATTTTCCCTTCCGAGGAGAAACTTTTAGGAAAATAAAATTTTCTACGTCGAACTCGCGATCTTGTCTGTGTTGATCAACATATTTCTTCTGTCTATCTTGAGTCACTACCAATCTTGCCCTGATGAGTTTGACAAGCTTGGCAGTCTGATGTACCAGTTTCGGTCCTAACAGTTGACGTTCACCAACTTCATCCCAGCACAGTAGAGTTTTGCACTTCCTACCGTATAATGCTTTATAAGGTGACATACCAATGCTTGCGTGGTAACTGTTATTGTAGGCGAATTCAGCTAACGGTAAATGATCATCCCAGTTCCCTTTAAAATCCATGATGCATGCTCTGAGCATATCTTCCAACGTCTGGATTGTTCGTTCGCATTGGCCGTCTTTTTGAGAATGGTACGCTGTACTCATTCTCAATTATGTTCCTATGCATTCTTGTAGTCTCTTCCAGAAGTTTGACGTGAATCGCTGATATCTGTCTGACACAATTGACACTGGAACTCCATGTCTCTAAATGATCTCCTTGACGTACAACTTTTCCAACTGATCAAGATTGAATCTAATCTTTATTGGCAAAAAGTGTGCTTATTTCGTTAATCTATCCACCATCACCCAAATCGCATCGTATCCTTTCTGAGTCATTGGAAGACCTACCACAAAATCCATTGTGATATGCTCCCACTTCCATTCTGGTATTTCCGATGGTTGAAGTAATTCACTTGGTCTCTGATGCTCGGCCTTGACTCTTTCACATGTCAAGTATTTCGCGACACATTCTGTAACATCTCTTTTCATATCTGGCCACCAATAATGTCCTCATAAATCTTGATACATCTTCGTACTTCTCGGATGAATTGAATATCTTGAGTTATGAGCTTCGATCAAGATTTCATCTTTAATATCCGGTACTGCTGGAACCCAAATTCTTCCCTCGAACCTTAGTAGTCCTTCGGTATCGATCTTGTATTTCACTTCACTACCCTCAACCACTCTTTCTTTGATTTTCCCACATTCTTCATCTTGTAGTTGAGCGTTCTTTGATTTGTCCACTAAAGTTGGACTAGCTTCCATCTGGAACAATCTTTCATCAGATTCTTTCAGAAGTTTTATATCCAACTCTAGCCTTGCCATTGGTGCAATAAGTTCCTCCTGAGCCGTTAACAACATTAATTTCTCACGACCTTTTCTACTCAAGGCATCAACAACCACATTTGCTTTACCCGGATGATAAAATATCTCACAATCATAATCTTTTATCAATTATAGCCATCGCCTCTGACGCATGTTCAGATCTTTCTGTGTGAAAATATATTTCAGACTTTTATGGTCCGTATATATCTCACATTTCTCTCCATAGAGATAATGTCTCCATATCTTTAGAGCAAATACCACTATAGCCAACTCTAAATCATGAGTCGGGTATCTTTTCTCATAGTCCTTCAGTTGCCTGGATGCATAGGTAATGACTTTGCCATTTTGCTTCACACATCCCAGTCCTTTATGTGATGCATCACTATACACGACAAAGTTTCCTGTATTATCCGGTAATGACAACACAGGTGCCATGCTAAGCTTCTTTTTCAAGTCTTGAAAGCTCTTTTCATACTTCTCTGTGAAAATAAATTTTACAAATTTCCTTGTCAAATTTGTCAACGGTGTGGCAATCTTGGAAAAGTCTTGAATAAATTGTCTGTAGTAACCTGCCAATCCCAAGAAACTCCTCACCTCCGATGGTGTCCTTGGTTGCTCCTAATTTATTATAGCTTCCACCTTTGATGGGTCCACTAAAATCCCATCTTTGTCAATCACATACCCAAGAAATTGCACACATTCTAGCAAGAATTCACACTTAGAGAATTTTGCGTACAATTTTTCCTTTCTTAGCGTCTCCAATGTCAAACGTAAATGTTCCACATGTTCTTAAGATTTGGAGTATACCAAAATATCATCAATGAATACAACCACAAACTTATCTAAGAATGGTTTAAACACACTGTTCATCAAATCAATGAATGCTGCAGGGGCATTAGTTAAACCAAAAGATATTACCAGAAACTCATAGTGTCCATACCGAGTTCTGAATGCCGTCTTAGGTATATCCTCCTTCCTTACTTTTAATTGATGATACCCACTTCTTAAATCTATCTTCGAGAAGTATTTGGCTCCTTTCAATTGATCAAACAAGTCCTCTATTCTTGGCAACATATATTTATTCTTAATAGTGACTTTGTTTAATTCCCTATAATCAATGCAAAGATGCATTGAGCCATCCTTATTTTTCATGAATAATACCGGTGCTCCCCACGGCGATACACTCGGCTAAATGTATTTCTTGTCTAGCAGCTCCTGCAGTTGTACCATCAGCTCCTTCATCTCTACCGGAGCAATCCTGTATGGGAACTTTAATATCGGAGTAGTCCATGGTGCTAAATCGATAATGAACTCGATCTCTCTATCAGGAGGAAGTTCTGGCAAATCCTCTGGAAATATGTCCGCAAAATCCTTAACAACTGGTATCTCCTCCAATTTAACACCCTTCTTTTGAGTATCGATTATGTAAGCTAAGTACCCTACACAACCTTGACTCAATAACTTCTTGGCCTGCATAATTGTCAGACATCTCGCTTATCTAGACGATTTGCTACCATAGAAGACTACCTTTGACGGAGTCATAAGGTTTACACTTTTCTTTTAGCAATCAATTATTGCTCTATAATTGAACAACCAATCCATTCCCAATATAACATCAAACTCTCCAAGTTTTATCGGGATTAAATCTACTGTCATAACATTTCCCTTAATATTCACCCTACAATTCTTGTATACAAACTTAACAGGAATCACCTCCCTAATCACAATTTCTATGTTTAAAGAAAAATTCAACTCTTCCCTAGGAAATTATAACCTCTTAGCAAATTCATCAGATATAAACGAGCAAGTAGCACCCGAATCAAATAATACATATGCAATTATATCATTGATTAGGATAATACCTGACATGACATCTTTTGATTACACAACATCATGCACAATCATGTTGAAGGTTCTGGCTGTGGGTCTGCTTGATGACATTTGTCTAGAAATAGCCAATGTACCTCCACTGCCGCCTCCCTTGCTACTAGTTAGTTGTCTCTCCAGCTTTCTTCTTAGGGCACTCGCGAACAAAATGATCCTTTGACCTGCATGTGTAGCAAGCATTGTTCTTTGGTTAATGGCAATTTGGAGCAATGTGACCTTCCTGGCCACAGTTGAAGTATACTCGCTTACCCCTTAAGCACACGCTAGTGTGATTCTTCCCGCATGTAGCACATGCTTCAAACTTCCTTTTCTGCTGACCAAGATGTACCAAGATCTCCGACAACATTTTTGGTGGCAAAATTTGAAGCGGGATGTTGCAGAGTGTGTTGCCAAGTGTCTGACATGTCAGAAAGTGAAAGCGGAACATCAGAGGCTGAGTGGATTGCTACAACCTTTAGAATCCCAGAATGGAAATGGGAACACATTACGATGGATTTCGTGGTTGGCCTTCCGATAACTCAGAAAGGCTACGACGCAATATGGGTTATCGTTGACCGATTGACGAAATCCAGTACACTTCCATCCAATCAAAATCAGATTCAACTTAGATCAGTTGGCGAGGTTATATGTGAAAGAAATTGTTTCGAGGCATGGAGTTCCGATGTCAATTATTTTCGATAGGGATCCGCGCTTTACATCAAACTTACGAAGCGTCTACGAGGAATGCATGGAGTGCGCAATTACGAATGAGTACGGCATATCACCCTCGAATGATGGGCAAGGGCGAGTGAAAGACGATTCTGATAAATAGAAGATATGTTAAGGCGTGTATAATGGACTTTAAAGGAAATTGGGATGATCATCTACCGCTCGTAGAGTTCGACTATAATAACAGTTACCACACTAGTATTGGCATGCCGCCTTATGAAGTGTTATATGGTAGAAAGTGCAGAACTCCGCTACACTCAGATGAAGTTGGCAAAAGATAATTACTAGGCCCGGAATTGGTTCAGCAGACAGCAAAAATAGTCAAAGTGATCCGAACAAGACTGATAGCAGCGCAAGATAGGCAGAAGAAATACGCCGATCCACACCGTAAAAATATTGAGTTTGAATCAGGTAGTTATGTGTTCTTAAAGGTCTCTCACTGGAAGGGAAAGATCAAGTTCAGAAAGAAAGGAAAATTAAGCCCAAGATTCATTGGACCCTTTGAGGTACTGCGAAGAATCGGAGAAGTTGCGTATGAGGTAGCTTTACCTCCAGCACTCGAGAATGTCCACAATGTCTTCCATGTTTCAGTTCTACGGCCCTAAAAACCCGATTACAAGCACGTAATTGAATATGAACCCCTACATTTCGAAAAAGATTTATCTTATGAAGAAATTCCAGTTCAGGTTGTCGATAGGAAAGAGCAAGTTTTAAGAAATAAAGTAATACCTTCTGTTAAGGTAATTTGGAGGAACCACAACGCTGAAGAAGCTACGTGGGAACTCGAAGAGAATATGATGAAGAATTATCTTCATTTATTTACTTAAATTATGTGCAAGCGATTCTGGGGACAGAATCTTTGTAAGGGGGGAAGAATGTAACGGGTCGAATTAATTGAGTCATGATTCTAAGGACAGAATCCTTTTTAAGGGGGGAAAGATGTGACAAATGAGATTTTGTAATTTAATTTTAATATTTATTGGATTAAATAAATATTTTTCGATGATTTAAATATATGATTAAATAATTAATTGATGAAGTTGTGATAAATTAATTTAATTATATGTGGTATATATATTAAATTAATATGGAGAATTTTATTATTTAAAGTATGTATTTATGTTAGCTTATTGAATTAAAAGAGAACTTAATTAGCATAATGTTATTTTAATTAATGTAATAATTAATTAGAAAGTTAATATTTTGACATAATTAATAAATGGGAATTTAATTATGTGACTATATGAATTAATGAGCAATTATTATATTTTATTTAAATTAAATTAAACAAGATATTTGATTTATTTTTTAATTGGGTGTGACATTATTAAACTATAGTATAGGAGATTAATTAAAATAATTGGAAGTGTTACTTATGTTTCAAGCCAAACGGGGCCTTATGAGGAGTTGGGAGCAGTTAAACCATGTATGGATTAACTGACCCCAACTATGTGCATAAATG
This sequence comes from Panax quinquefolius, assembly GCA_020205615.1. Lineage (NCBI taxonomy): Eukaryota > Viridiplantae > Streptophyta > Magnoliopsida > Apiales > Araliaceae > Panax > Panax quinquefolius. Next base: position 75,381,352 of record CM035155.1, on the reverse strand, counting down.
ATCAGTCTGGTTCTTTTACGTGTTTTCAATTAAGAGTTTAACTTGAGAGTTCAGAGAGAATTCAGAGAAACATTGAGAAAATTGTGAGTTGTGTGATTGAAGAAGTAATTGAGAAAGGCTACAATCTACACTACGCATAGGGTAATCTCTTCTTCCCTAAAACTCAAACTTACGTTGTTTATACCTTTATGAAAATATTACTGTAAGTATCTGTAATTGAAAAATTGATGAATTATGTGTAGATACATGATAATATAATCATAACATGTTTTTACTATATATTGTATGTTTTCATAACATCAAATTCATGAAAATATGTCGTATATTGTTGCTACAAAATTACAGAGTAGAGAAATAAGACCATATGGCCCTTACTCACAAAATTAATACGTCAATCATATATTATCTCATAAATTTTATGCTTGTATATAATTATGCATGTTAAAATGAAGAAAACAAACTTCGAATGGACATATTTGGTGTTATAACGAACCTTTAGTGTTAATTTTCATGTTTTGTGTTCAAAACTTTCAAGAACATCAAGAACAGTAAAATTACATGTTTTGATTCTATAAATTATATGTTTTAACTTGTTAAAAACATGTTAGAAAGGTTGGATAATGATCATATATGAATTATAGTATATGGGTATGCTTAAATTAATGTATGGACAAGGAAATTGGAAGTTATGACTCTGTTCTGTGTTCTTCACAGAAAGTATAGTTGAAATTGGGAGAGATTTTTGGCCTAATTTGGATGTGTACTACAAAAAATGAATCGAGTGCAGGTAACCCACTTCTGCCGTGAGTGTTACTAAACTAAATACTTCATACAGCGAGAGTAAAAAAAAAATAAATAAAATAAATAATAATAATAATAATTAAAATATTTATCAAATAAAATAAATATTTTAATTGAGATATTTATGGAATAAAATAAATATTTGATGGAAATTATTATTAAAATATTTATAAAATAAAATGAATATTTTAATTGAGATATTTATGGAATAAAATAAATATTCGATAAAAATTATTATTAAATTATTAAAATATTTATAAAATAAAATGAATATTTTAATTGTGATATTGATGGAGTAAAATAAATATTCGATGAAAATTATTATTAAAATATTTATAAAATAAAATAAATATTTTAGTTGAAATATTAATGGAATAAAATAAATAGTGATGTAAATTATTATGAAATAATTTATTCGAATTGTAATAATAGTAAGGAATGAAAATATTCTAATTTAATTAAGTAATTAAATTAGAAGGGTAATGATTTGTTAAATAAAGTGGAGTTTACATTAAATAATTAAGTGAAAATATAATTAATGAATGTCGTGAATACATATGGTATGTGTGTAGGACTTGTGGTGAACGGAAGTAATAATCGTTTAGCCTACACACGAGGCAAGTTCCTAAATCTTGATTCTTTACATAAAGCAAGTTCATTATTATATCTTATTTATTATTGTTCAACTCAAGATTTCATATTACATCTTATCATTCTTTAAAAGCACGATTCCTGTTATACAATACTTATTCGATTATATACATCTTGAATTTTATTATTCAAATTGAATATCAATTATTGTTGAACATTGTAAGACTAGCGAACCCTTATTGATTCAACTAGTCCATAGTTGATGAACGTTATAAATTCTAGAACTTTTATTGATCTTATCCAAATCAAACTTCCTTTGGTGCGGACTCTGATGTCAAACTGAGATGAACAACCCTTTAATAGGGGATTATTTACGCTTTAGCATTAAGATATTGTGCACAGTATGGTACTAAGGGCTGATCCCTCTAAGTTCGAGAAGAAGAGTTCATAATCTTATGACTGTTAAAGGTTTCAAGTATAACACTTGACAACCTAGGACATAGTTCAAAGTCTTATGACCCTCAGAAGTTCTTTTGATTCTTGTTATTCATTCTTGATTCAAAAGCCGAGTTTTCTTGTTACAGAAGTTTTTGATTCACTCGCATGTTATTATTTTATTATTGTACTATTATACTTGTGGGCAATCGTGCTCACTCTTGCATAATAATAACATTGCAGTTTAGAACGAAAGGTCCGACGAGCCTTCTACTAGCAAAGGCAAGGGCAAGATTAACAAGTGATGAAGACTTGTTGTTTATGTGATTATGTATTTATGTTTGTTAATGTCGTGTAAGACTATTATTTGTTTATATTTCCGCATTTGAGATTTAAGGTTAGTATGACTTGGGATTTATGTATTTAATTCAGATGATGTAACTCCTTAAGGAGAGGATTTATTTCTATCTATTGCATGGTTTGCATTTATTATGGGTAGATAGATAGATGATATTTGTACAGTGAACACCAAATCCCGTGGAATTGAAGTACCCGGATTTGGGGGTGTCACAAACAATTTCAAGCTATCTTTGTTAACAATTCAAAGATTGGAATCCGGTGACCGATGTGCAGCGGTACGGCGATTTTCATTCGGGATACTGACACGCAACATGCAAGCAACAACACAAGCCTTGCGTGACACACCAGTTTTAGTTTTTACAGAATGCGAACTTAGACTCTGCTATAGGCCAAAAATCCCAATTCTAAAGAATTTCACCACACTTCAACATCTAGAACATTGGAATATCCTAGTTAAGCATGTTATACACCATTCTAACTACAAAAACATCACATATACATCATTTTGAGGAATCAAAACCATAGTTTTTCCAAATTTCTTCATTTTTATACTTTTAACGAGTTTGATCGCCACGAACTTGTTCCTTAAACAATTGACATGATTTAAACTACGTTGTTTTCATTTCTTAACATATTATCACAATCCGATAACAAATTATAGATTACAACACATATAGAGCATAGATTTTTGTACTTTCTAAGCCATTTTTTTTCAGATAGGAACACTGTGATTTTTTTCCTTTTCTTCCTACACACCAATTTCTCATAATTTGACCCACAAATATCAAGTATACATGATGATTAACAGATTTTTGCAAAACTATATGCACATATATCCACCACAACTCACGTGATTTCCAAATCATATCAAATATATATATATATACATATACTAACAAAACTAAAAATAAACATAGGAATAGTTTATACCTTAAATCTCCTACTAGCAAGATGATAGAATCCTTCCTCAACCCTCTACAATTCGCAGAGATTACACTCAAATTCTCTCTAACCCTCTGTGTTTCTCCTTTCTATATTTCTATGTTATCAAGCTTTAGGGATAAATAAGACGTGTAATATAACTGGCTTCCCACTAACCCACGTAACTTCAGTTAAAAATATAAAAAGTTTGCATCAGTTGAATAAGCCAAATGCCACAAGGCCTTGTTTGGCTAAACACATAAACCCCCAACTTGATTATTTTAATAATATTTATATTATATAGTTACACTTGTAACACATGTAACCCATTTTAATAGCTTATAATTTATAATTATAATAATTATATTCTTATTATAATTATGCTTATAATAAATAATTAAATAATTATATATCTAATTTAATTAATAAATTAGAAACATCACTTTATTTAATTTATTTCTTTTAAATTAAATAATTCATTTAATTTAATTATTTTCTTAAATTAAATCCTTCAAATAAAATTATCATTATTCGATTCAATTAACATTAATTAATTTAGTTACTAAATTGATTCATCATAATTCATCAATTATTTATTTCCTTAATAAATAAATTATTCAAAATATTTATTTAATTCAATAAATATTTAAATTTATTTTATAAATTTCTCGATCGTTACATCTTCTTTAATATCTTGTACTGCTGGAACCCAAATTCGTCCCTCGAATCTTAGTATTCCTTCAGTATCAACGTTGTACTACACTTCTTTACCCTCGACCACACTTTCCTTTATTTTTCTGCATTCTTTATCTTGTAGTTGAGCGTTCTTCACTTTGTCTACCAAAGTTGGACTAGCTTCCATTTGATATAATTTTTCATCGGATTTTTTTGGAAATTTGATTTCCAACTCTAGCCTTGCTATTTCTGAAATGAGCTCCTCATTATCAGTTAATAACATCAACTTCTCTCGGACTTTCCTACTCAAGGCATCTGAAACCACATTAGCTTTGCTCGGGTGATAAAAGATTTCGCAATCATAATCTTTTATCAATTCCATCCATCTCCTTTGACGCATGTTCAGGTCCTTTTGAGTGAAGATATACTTCAGACTCTTATGGTTTGTGTAGATCTCACATTTCTCTCTATAGATAGTGTCTCCATATTTTTAGCGTAAACACCACTGCCGCTAACTCTAAATCATGAGTCGGATACCCTTTCTCGTAGTCTTTCAATTGCCTTGATGCATACGCAATGAACTTGTCATTTTGCATAAGAACACAACATAATCCTTTGTGTGAAGCGTCACTATACACCACAAAGTTTCCTGTATTATCTGGTAATGCTAACACCATCTATTCTTGGCAATGGATATTTGTTTTTAATAGTGACTTTGTTTAATTCTCTATAATCAATGCAAAGACGCATTTACCCATCCTTCTTCTTCATGAATAACACCGGTGCTCCCCACAGTGATACACTCGGCTGAATGTACTTTTTATCTAGAAATTCTTGTAGTTGCACCATCAGTTCTTTCATCTCTACCGGAGCCATTCTGTACGGGGCCTTTGATATTGGAGCGGTTCTTGGCGCTAAGTCAATCATGAACTCGATTTCTCTGTCAGGCGGAAGTCCTGGCAAATTTTCGAAAAAACATCCACGAATTCCCTAACTACTGGTATCCCTTCCAGTTTCACACTCTCCTACTTTTGAGTATCAACTATGTAATGTAACGACCCCTAAAATTCATACAATATAATTCTCGACTTTGGTCGTTAATAACACAACTAACTTCTGATTTTTACATCAATATTCAATATTAAACTTAATAAAATGCGGAATAATTTAAATTTTTCTATCTTCTTACTTCAATTCCCTAAATCAAAACCTTTATCATCTACATGTCTTTGAATTATATAAAATCCATTATTCACTTTATCGAAGTTAATGTATATATATACTTACATAACAAATCGATATCCTTTATACATTGGCCAGCTCAAACTTTAACTTTACAACTCAACATAAAGTATACACCATAAAACATTGACTACATCTCATGAACCTTAATCATGGTTTAAAGGTATAACAACTTTAGCTAAAATAATAGTCTTCGTGTATTACATTTGATTCATATCTTTCAAGTACCACATAGTGTTACCTTTAATCCTTAACCTTGAATCTTTGTTTGTTGGGAAGAGAATTGTTTTTCCCTTGATATTCCACTTCCCTAGCAAAATCTACAGAGAATTTCTCACAAACTCTCTCTCCCTTTCTCTGCTCTCTCTATATTCTTAGGCAAAGAAAGAAAATACGTAGAAATAAATGGATAACCCTTCTTTCTCACGCACGTCAGTTACAAAAACCCAATTAGCATCAGTTGAAAATAAGCCAAAAGCCATAAGGCTACGTTTGCTTACACACCAATTCCCCATACTAGATTATTTAAATAATATTTATATTATATAGTTTTTATTTGTCACACCAATAACTAATTTACATAACTTACAATAATAATTATAATAATTATAATTTCTATTATAATTCTTCTAATGATTAATAAATAATCATATATCTAATTTAATTAATAAATTAGACTTAAACATCGCTTTATTTAATTTACTTGTTTTCTTTAATATTAAACAACTCATTTAATTTAATTAATTCATTAAATTAAATCTTCAAAGAATAAAATTTACCTTTGCTTTAACTTAATTATCATCCACACGTAACTAAATTATTATACCATAATTTCATAAATTATTTATTTTTCTCAATAAATAAATTATTTAAAATATTTATTTAATTCATAAATATTTAAAATAATTACCAAATTCATTTAATTTCTTCAATAGTTAACTCAACTATTAAACCTCACTTTCCCAATATATATGAATATATATTTCTCTTCACACCAAAATCACATATTTCAAAATATATAGCACATATATATACATACTCAAACTCAGAACATCACATAATAAGGATTTTAATTATTAAATTCCTATTTTAATAATTTATAAAAATTCGGGTTGTCACATCCTTCCCTCCTTATACGGATTCCGTCCTCGGAATCAACGAAACCTCCCTTACTCGATTTTCACCAAATCTCTTTTCAAAATTTATCATTGAATAACTTCAACACATTACCTTAATATAGGTTTTATATTCCTACTCCCATCGTTATTAATAATAAATTCTTGTAAATTTTATTTCATAACCTTTACTTAGACTCAAATATATTTCAATATTATATATTCTTTAACCCATTCATTTCTTTTTCTAAGGATTGTTATCATAAACACTCGGGATATTACATTCACCCATTCTTCTGAGAATTTCGTCCTCGAAATTTTATTTATTAATCTTCATTCATTCAATCTATCAAAATAGATTTTACGTTAATACTTTATTCATTTATTGGGTTCTAAAACCACTTCTTTCCACAAAGATCTTTCTATAATTATTAAACTTTTCTATTAAAGTTTTGCATTATTCTTTGATAACTCATCTCCTTCTCATTTAAAAAAAATTCTTTTCTCACTTGTTCAAAATATTCATAATTCAGTATCACATTCTATGACTCACTTCTTTCTAAGGAATATCATCCTTACCACATTCACCTTTTAGAATAACAAGAATCTTCCACAATTGCTCAATAATTGGGAAGCAGTATGAATAACTCAAGAATTTAAAAGATTCCAAATCATGCTGAGGGTCATAAGACCTTGAACTCCGTCCACGGTTATAAGTACTCTTTCAACTTAAACCTTAACAGTCATTAGACTATAAGGACTCCCGTACTTAGGGTGTTAAGCCCTTCAATGCGATGTATTGTGCACAAACATTTAAACGCTATGCGTATGTCCATAGTTATAAGTAATCTTTCAACTTAAACTTTAACAGTCATAAGACTATAGGGACTCCTCGTACTTAGGGTGATCAGCCCTTCGTACAATGTATTGTGCACAAACATCTTAACGCCTCCGCGTAATCCCCTATAAAAGGGTTGTTCATCTCAGCTTTTCAATATCTGAATCCGCACCAAAACAATTTGGTTTGGCATAACTTTTCAAGAAACGCTTGAATTTCATGAACATCTTTTAATAATCGTCTAGCTGAATCAAATAGCATAAACTTCTACAATAATTCAGACATCAATCAAAATATACATATACATATATATATATATATATATATTCTCATATCTTAAAGAAATCTCAAAAATATTTTTATGACGTCATGATACTGCACTGTATTTACAGTCCATTGAGGATTCCGTCATTTGGTGATTTTATCACACTACATCATACCATAGTGGGTTGACGATCCTTAGATCACCTCTAACACTAAGTAATACTGCATTGATGACTCCATTGTTTTTATCATCTCTGCACCAGGTTCCATAATGCATTGATGATATATATATATATATTGATATATTTCAAATCATTTTTGTCTAGCCAAAGCAATTAGCATAGACATACGAATAATAACACTATTTTTTTTAAAATTCTTTGGTTCACTAGTGTGACCCAACATTTTTTTTTTCAAAAATCAAAAGTATAACCATCGGCACGAAGTCAATAAAATTTGAAAATCTAGCAAAGCTAGTAGATTTAGAATATCCAGATATCCATCAACTTCAATCCTTACTCCATTACTTCATTACTTAACCATTCTATCAGTCTTCAACTTCATCAATGCTCTCTATATTATAACCGTTTTCCACCCAAAAATAGTTCATCAAACTTACCGCACATTGGAAGTTCACGAACTTGCCACAATAATATGAGTTTATGAACTTATCCTAGTCAGACCATAGGCGTCCATTCGCTGAGGGGTTAAAAACATACCATATTATTATGAGTCACGACCATACCATATGCATTAGTTTTAAGAACCGCACCTAATCCTAATAATATTTGACTAATCTTAATAGTTTTTAACTATCAAATATACACATGAGAAAAGAATCACCTTTTCGCCACATATACATTGATAGTGAGACACTGACATTCCAATGATTATCAATGTAATAAACTGAGTGCAAGCACAAAACCCTCGCCCATACAAAGATTTGTACAACTTAGCCATCACATGAGTCCACAGTTGAAATCCCACCTAACCCTATCTTGCTCATAACTTGCTGTTTGCTCGATACGAATTCCTCGTATCACATCATCTATAACTCCTCGTGAGTTATCTCTTACTATTTCATAGTACATCATCTTCATAGCATCAGCTATAATTATTCAAACATTACAGACCATCATTCTTTTATAACTTAAACAGATCACGTCGTGATCTTATTCTAGAATCATCTCCCTTAAAAGTTTTTTCTTAACTCGTGATCATTTTGTTTTACGATCCCCTTTCTTTCATTTTTCATCATTTACTACATTATTCGTTATCTTGGCTATTGGAGTTAGGGTAACTCCCATTTCTTATCTTTATATCTCTTCAAGATTCTTCTTTGAATTCTCTTGTTTATAAAATAATTTTTCCTTTAAGAATTTTTAACTTCATTTACATTACTCAACATTTCATTCGAGTTCCATATTTTCATCATACGTATCCACTTTCTATACTTAGTACACATCGAGTCTCTAACAGTTTCAATATAGTATGCTGAGTGGTTTCCCACAAATAACCAACAAACTAGGTTCCGAGTTGCCAGTTCGTATATACTTCCGCTCTATGAAGGAATCGTTTATCCCAGATACCATACATTAACTATTAAAGAGTACGATTGTACCACACTTAGATATAACTTTGTGATTCTTAACTTCTTTATCACTCTCTTCTTATAGACATTGTCTATTTATTATCACCTTACATTCTTATTATTGGAGTTGGGTAACCCCACATTCATATTCCTTATAACTCTGTGAGATTCTTCTTTGAATCCTTTCATGCATGTTTTAATCCCTCCTTTATAAATTTCTTAAATTACTTCCTATTATTTAAACTCTACTTGAGCTTATTCTTTCATTATCTTCACCTTCCTTCTCTAAGGTTATAGTCTAAGGTACTCCTACCTAAGGTTTATAACATACAACTTTGATACCAACTGTAACGACCCCAAAAATTCATACAATATAATTCTCGACTTTGGTCGTTAATAACACAACTAACTTCTGATTTTTACATCAATATTCAATATTAAACTTAATAAAATGCGGAATAATTTAAATTTTTCTATCTTCTTACTTCAATTCTCTGAATCAAAACCTTTATAATCTACATGTCTTTGAATCATATAAAATCCATGATTCACTTTATCGGAGTTAATGTATATATATACTTACATAACAAATCGATATCTTTTAATACATTGGCCAGCTCAAACTTTACAACTCAACATAAAGTATACACCATAAAACATTGAGTACATCTCATGAACCTTAATCATGGTTTAAAGGTATAACAACTTTAGCTAAAATAATAGTCTTCGTGTATTACATTTGACTAATATCTTTAAAGTACCACATAGTGTTACCTTCAATCCTTAACCTTGAATCTTTGTTGGTTGGGAAGATAATTGTTTTTCCCTTGATACTTTACTTCCCTAGCAAAATCTACAGAGAATTTCTCACAAACTCTCTCTCCCTTTCTCTGCTCTCTCTATATTCTTAGGCAAAGAAAGAAAATACGTAGAAATAAACTGATAACCCTTCTTTCTCACGCACGTCAGTTATAAAAACCCAATACGCATCAGTTAAAAATAAGCCAAAAGCCATAAGACTACGTTTGCTTACACACCGATTCCCCATACTAGATTATTTAAATAATATTTATATTATATAGTTTTTATTTGTCACACCTATAACCAATTTACATAACTTACAATAATAATTATAATAATTATAATTTTTATTATAATTCTTCTAATGATTAATAAACAATCATATATCTAATTTAATTAATAAATTAGACTTAAACATCGCTTTATTTAATTTACTTGTTTTCTTTAATATTAAACTACTCATTTAATTTAATTAATTAATTAAATTAAATCTTCAAAGAATAAAATTTACGTTTGCTTTAACTTAATTATCATCCACACGTAACTAAATTATTATACCACAATTTCATAAATTATTTATTTTCCTCAATAATAAATTATTTAAAATATTTATTTAATTCAATAAATATTTAAAATAATTACCAAATTTATTTAATTTTTCAATAGTTAACTCAACTATTAAACCTCACTTTCCCAATATATATGAATATATATTTCTCTCACACACCAAAATCACATATTTCAAAATATATAGCGCGATATATACATACTTAAACTCAAAACATCACATAATAAGGATTTTAATTATTAAATTCCTATTTTAATAATTTATAAAAATTCGGGTTGTCACATCCTTCTCTCCTTATAAGGATTCCTTCCTCGGAATTAACAAAACCTCCCTTACTCAGTTTTCACCAAATCTCTTTTCAAAATTTATCATTGAATAACTTCAACACATTACCTTAATATAGGTTTTATATTCCTACTCCCACCGTTATTAATAATAAATTCTTGTAAATTTTATTTCATAACCTTTACTTAGACTCAATTATATTTCAATATTATATATTCTTTAACCCATTCATTTCCTTCTTTAAGGATCGTTATCATAAACACTCGGGATATTACATGTAAGCTAAGTACCGTACACAGCCCTGACTCAATAATTTCTTGGCCTGCATAACCGTCAGACACCTCATTTGTCTAGGAGATTTACTATCATGAAAAACTACCTTTGACGGAGTCATAAGGTTTACACACTTCTTTTGGCAATCAATTATCGCTCCATAATTGAATAACCAATCCATTCCCAATATAACATCAAACTCTCCGAGTTTTATCGGAATTAAATCTACTTTCATGACATTTCCCTTAATGTTCACCCTACTGTTCTTGTATACGAACCTAACAGGAATCACTTCCCTATTCGCAATTTCTATGTTTAAAGGGAAATTCAGCTATTCACTAGGTGTTTCTAACTTCTTAACAAACTCATCAGATATAAACGAGAAAGTAGCACCTGAATCAAATAATACATATGCATTTATATCATTGATTGAGATAATACCTGACACGACATCTTTTGATTGCACCGCGTCCTGCACCGTCATGTTGAAGGTTCTAGCTGTGGGCTTATTTGTTGACGTTAGCCCAACAATAGTCAGCGCACCTCCACTAGCATTTCCCTTGCTTCCATTTGTCTCACCATTTTCTTCTTTGGACACTCGCGAGCAAAATGATCCTTCGACCCGCAGGTGTAGCAAACATTCTTCTTGGGTTGAATGCAATTTGGGGCAATGTGACCCTCCTGGCCACAGTTAAAGCATGCCCGCTTCCCCCTTAAGCACATACCCGTGTGAAACCTTTCGCATATAGCACATGAGTCCATCTTCTTCTTCTGCTGGTTACCTTGCTGATTTCCAGCTCCTACATTTGCATTCCATTTCCTCTTCAAATTGTTGTTGCCATTTTCGTCGTTACTACCTCCATCATTTTTAGCTTTACCTTCATTCTTCTTCTTCCTCTGCTCTTGGTTGTGTCTTGTTACAGCCTCACCTCCACTTTTAGCGAGAATTGCCTTTTCGAGCACCGCTGCAAATGTCTTCAATTGGAATAGAGAAACCCTGCTGTACAATCAGGGCTTCAGTCCCTGCTCGAATCTCCTTGCTTTGCACTCATCCGTATTCACTTGATATGGCGCAAACCTTTCTAACTCGTTAAACCTAGCTGCATACTCCGACACTGTCATGGTGCCCTGCTTCAGCTCTAAAAACTGCACTTCCATCTGATTCTTCGAACTTTCTGGGAAATAGGTCTCAAAGAATATTTCCTTGAACCTTTCCCAAGACATTACCCCTTGACCTCCTCGGGTTTTTTTGGCTTGCCACCAATAACTCGCATCTGCTTTCAACATGAATGTTGCAAAACCAGTCTTCTGGTTATCCCCGACCCTAGCAACATCGAAAACCTTTTCTATCTCCATAATCCAGGTATGTGCCTCAACCGGATTCATAGACCCATGGGAACTCTGGTGGCCCAACCGCCTTAAAATCCTTAAAAGTCGCAGCTTGATTCTATGGCTGATTCTGTAATTCTCCCGTCAGTAGCGTTACAAATTGCTAAACTGGATTATCCTCAGCATTGTTGTTATTCTCAGGGTTCCTTTGTCGTGGTTGGCGTCTTGGAGGCATTTTCTGTTAAAATACATCCATTAGATTCTATTCAACCTTTTAAGCATTATATACTTAAGTTATACGTCATAAAAGATTATCACATAACACATAACACTTTGAATAAAATAATAACTTTTATTCATTCATAATCTTTTAAAAACATCAAAAAAATAGCGTCACTGCTATTTACATTACTTTCCTGAACTACAAAAGTTGCAGGATTACTTCATCATCATCTATCCCATTGGTTATATAATACCCGAGATTTACATTTTATTTATCATATCAGAAATCACATATCAAGAACATTCCCTACGATGTCCTACTAAGATACTGCGTAGCCTTACGACGCTCTTCCTCCATAATTCGAGTCATTGTTCGACGATCTAATATGTACGATGGCAGCGTGTGACGCCCCTAAAATAGGTCCAATCCATCCAACCTATTCTGAGTCGCCAAAAACATGGTACAGAAAATAACTACAACTTTATTACTACAATTATAGTGCAAAATACAACAACACATATACTGTGAGTTTTAATACCACTTGTGACTCATGTCCCAACTATGGACAACACCTCACAGTGATACTTTACATAAAGGTACAATCTAAAACTATTTTAGAAATTAAAATCTTTGGGAAGTGCTCAAGGAAACCTTTGTACATACGAGGCCATGAATCTAAGTTATGATAGATATCATATGTCCAGAGAATTATCCTTATCCAATAGACCCCAAAGAAAAAGGAGAAGATTACTATCATGTTCCTTCCAATGGTGAGTCTTCTCTTGACATATAACTATCTCCACCGTCTGCGATTGAACATTATGTTTCAACCAAACTCCAAGATCATATAGGTAGTGCTCGTAGATATACTCAAAGAAGTGGATGTACACAACTTGTCTTATGATAACACGAGGATATATGTCATTAGACATCTTGTATGATAGTGGCAAAACACCCTTCCAAAGTTGGGTTCACCTCACCCTATTCGGTTCACCAAAATTAAATATCAAATGATGTATACAATATGACACACTTATCTAAAGTTCTCAATAAAATTATTTCAATACTATGTAGGGAGAACCTCAACAGCTATAGACCATCGTTCTATTCTCTTGTTATCCCCGCTCGACCCAGCTACACTCTTATTACTTGAAAGAAATTGTGAAGCAAAAGGGGTGAGCACAACTAGCCCAGTAAAGAATATCATAACTAAAGATAATTAAATTATCAATAGCCTTCATCAGTAATAAATTAGAGATTTAGAACATATGGTAGATGATAAAACTTTTCAACCATAGTTGTAGCGGAATGAGCAATCCATTAAAAGAGTCAAATAGACCATAATGTCTATTATCTTCTCTATGTTAAAAGTCCACCAATAATGTTTTATCCTTGTAACATCAATCAACAGCTCATGTCCACAATCATATGAAATACTCATAATCATAATTGTGATTCTAAATTACTCTTCTCATCAAGGACGAAGATAATTTTCATCACCTGTCTTTACCTGAAACATCAAAGATCATGGTTATACCAAATCACAGTTCCTGTTCATAATCATACTAATAAATTCATCTTTACACTACGGGCCAAAGATATTCATTAACAGTTCATCTTTGCACTACATGCCAAAGATATTCAGCAACATGTCATCTTTGCACTACGGGCCAAAGATATTCATCAACACTTCATCTTTGCACTACAGGCCCAAGATATTCAACAACATGCCATCTTTGCACTACGGGCCAAAGATATTAATATCTCAAAGAAATAATATATAATCATTTCAGAATTTATATAAACAATAATCATAACCATGTTGATCAATTCACCTTTGAACTTAAGCTAAAAATATTCAATTATAAATTCAATGGTCATGATCATACCAGTCAACAATTCATCTTTGCACTACTGGCCAAAGAGAACCCATAGTCACGATCATACCAATAATCTACCCATCTTTACACTCAAGTCAAAGAGAAATTTCTTCACCAGGATTATAAAAAATGTTATATATGATAATAAAAACAATATGATCAAAATATGGATTTAATTTAAAGAGTAAGATTCATAAATCAACAATAACTTGGTCAGAAAAAGAAACCAATTTTGTCGTGAATAGTAACTCGTGAATAGTAACTCATGAATAGTAATTCATGAATAGTAACCCCGACATGAAAAAAATAGAAATTCCATAATAAAATCCATACCAATATTTCGGTATAATGATATTGAAAGAATAACATTTCTTAAACATATAAACAATTTATTTTAATTGTTTACAACTTACTAATTAATGCATTTAATCATACTAAAATGCCAAACTCATAAGATTTCATCACCAATAACCAACAACCTCATCAAAAATCTGCATATACCATATATAGGATTCTCAAGCCATAAAATCCTATTTTTTAATTTTGTTACTTCACATAACATATTTAATTTATTTATTCATAATTAGTCCATTTTCATAAAAAATACCAAATCAGTTTCAAAAATATTTATTTTCTGGGATTTAGCATAACATAGTCCTATATTGAACATATATTTTTCTCAGAATTTTTAAAATTCATATACTATTTTTCATATGGCCAAAACTGTCGAATATTTAGACATTTATCATAAATTGTAATCTTATCCAAAAATTCCGAAATTTACAGGGTATACTGATATTATATAGATGTACTCCCAATAAAAATTTCATCAATTTTGGAGTTAACCACAAGGAGTTATAAGGGTTTACTTTTAAAATAATCTTTTCTCATAAAATCCATAACTCCTAATCTATACATCCAAAAATCACCATTTTTGGACACAATCATCGAAACTCATCAAATTATCATTTCAATTTTTTCCAAAATTTTTGAAGGTCTGAAAAAGTACGAAACTGAAAAACATAATAACCCTTAAAATCCCTTAATATAATAACGACAATATCCCTTATCTCAAAAAAGTAGTATTTCTGACAATTCATTTATAACAATACTTATTCTATCTCAAAAGGAAATACTTATTCTCTAGTATTTATGATAAGAAATATTTATTTGATTTATAAATGATGGATTTATTTATGTGGTTATAAATGAAGGAATTAATGTTGAGGTGTTTTATCAGTATTTTGTCGGATTGGAGGTATTAGAAGATCAAATCGGTGTTCTTAAAGCTCTATTGCGTGAGTTATAATTTTTAATCAAATAGTTGGATCGTTGTGATTTTTGGATATGTTATACATATATAAGTTGATATATGTCCACAAATTTTGAACCATTAAAATGAGCGTATGAATTGTTATGAATTTTAAGAGGAAAAATGATTAAAAATTAGGTTTATAAATGATTTTTGGTGAAAAATTCTAGAATGAGTAAAAATCATTTATAAACCTAATTTCCGAATCGATCACCTCTTAAAAATAATATTCATACGTTCATTTTTAATGGTTCAAAATTTGTGGACATATACTCAACTTATATATGTATAACATATCCAAAAATCACAACGATCCAACGGTCGGATTAAAAATTATAACTCATGCAATAGAACTTTAAGAACACCGATTTGATCTTCTAATACCTCCAATCCGACAAAATACTAATAAAACACCTCAACATTAATTCCTTCATTTATAACCACATAAATAAATCCATCATTTATATCCGCATCAAATAAATATTTCCTTAACATATAAATCAATAATTAATTATTCACAAATAATATTACAGAATCACAATTATGACAACCATGTGGTTCCTAGAAAGAGGGCTTTCAATAAGGATTTCTCCTTCTTGGCGCCAATTAATTAGGTGACCAAACCTCTCCTTAATGTAACTTTTTAGACATTGCCAATAATGCTATCTAATAATATTATTCAAATAATATGAATTATTGATCCGATAATGGGAAATATCTTGTGCAAGGACAATTATTGAAACAACAATAATATAAAATATCAACGCAACAATTATTGAATCAATAAAATAAAATATTGAACAGTAATTACTGTAAAAATTATTGAGTAGTGCCTTCTTACGTAAGAATCAATAATTCAAAAATATTGTGCAATACCGTGTTCTACTGTGCAACCACGCCAGATTCATCGTATTTTAATCACCGTATTCCAATAGTGTTAATTCTTGTAACTACTACGTAGTTATTTATAAAACTTAAACTTGTCGTTTTCTTCATCCGACGCTTATTATGTTATGGGCCCCCTAAATGATCAAGCGCTGTCAGCATTTAATATTTCTACACAACAAGAATATTCCACGTCCAAACGAATATTCCCCGACAGAAATGAGTATTTCATAACCACTTGCGTATTTTGAAAATTTTACATATATCACCCTTAACTCAAACTTTTTTTTTTCAATTTAACCATTTACTAAATAATAATTATAAGAAAAATTGAATAATTTATTTCATAAAATTCGGGGTCTTACACAGCGTCTCGAACTGAATTGGATAACACATGACCCGATCTTGAGCTCGATTGATCACGGTGTCGAATACATTATTTATCTCTTCCATCTTCATCCACTTTGCTAGTGCATCCCTCTCTGCTATTCCAGCTCGTTGGTAAGGTTCATTGTACGCGTCTTCAGCTTTTGCCCTCTTCGTAGCTTCTTCTTTCAACTTAACCTTCAACTCTGCAATCTCTGCTCTCATTCGCTCGTTCTCTCCTTCAGTGTGAACCAACTTCTCTTTAACGTTATTCAAACGTTCCTCTCGATCCTAGATCTCATCGTCCTTTTGTGCCATCGAGGTCTGTTGTTCAGCTACTATCTCTTGCAACTCCTCGATGGTATCTTGAAGTTCCACATTGCGGTCGTATACCTTGTCATACATACGGGCAGCTATCGAGTTAAGTGGAATCTCTTAACTCATCTGACTGTGGCAGCTCCACAGGGTCCTCCTCATCCGTTTCTATCTCATCATCCTCATCAGGTACTCTCTCCTCGCTTTCAACTATCATGGCCAAGCCAGAATCTGCTTCCCGTGGCAGTAGTTGTTCCCAAATAACCTGAATATCTCGAGGCTCCTCCTTTCTAGGCATCTGGGATCCTTCCTCCCTAGCTTGATTGGATCCTCCTACATTAGCCATCCTGTCAACCAAATTTTAAGTTTTAATTACTAATCATTACTATTCGACCCTCACGAGCACATAAGTCATAATCACATAAGCATATAAGTGTTTTATTACTTTTTCTTAACAACTCGATAAGAGTTTTATCATCACTATCTTTTCAAAGGTTACTTCCTAAGGCTTTTCCCCACTTAAGGTTCCTAACCTATGGCTTTGATACCAACTTGTGACACCCCCAAATCTAGGTACTTCATTCCCACAAGATTTGGTGTTCACTATCCAATCATTCATATCTATCTACCCAAGTATAATAAAATTAAATCATAAATCCTCCCTTTAAATAAGGTTACATCCTTTAAATAAAAATCTTCCCAGGTTATCTAACCTTTAACATCATACAAGTGCGGAAATAAATTATTACATCACATTATTATTTAAAAGTCTATCATCATAACAATAAATAAAATTACAAGTCTGCATCACTTGTACATACCCTTTCCTTTGCTAGTTGAAGGCTCATCTACCTTCTCAACTTTTTTTTCGCTAAGTTTGTTTGTATATAGAAAAAGAAGAGAAAATACAATCGAAAAGGGCATACCCCAGAAGCTTTTGATAGAACCACATGGGACAACCCCCAAAATGGACAACAAAAGACTAACAACCAAGCCAAAAGAAAGAACAAGGCGATACTAAGCAGGACAATAGTAAATACAAGCATGAAACCTTAAACAACATAGACAACCAATCACGTGAAACCAAGCAAACCCGGGGGGAATCGAACCGAATCTTTTAAGATGGCAAGGGAAGCTGAAGCATATGAAGAACTACGAGACCAAACCCATCTATACCGAACCCCGAAACCGAAGTCGAAACCCCGAGTCTGCCGAAGCCGAAACCCCGAAGCTAACACCAACATCCCCCAGCTTCCCGAAGACAAGGGGAGGAACCCCGAAGACGAGCCGAGATGCTAAGTGGATGCCACCAGATCCTTTATCGCCACAAGTAGAACCAGATCTGATGAAGAGGCTACCGAACTCAAAACGGACAGAAGCAATAGTTGAACCACACCAACGAAGAGGCCGAACTGCCATGGAAACCGAACACACATAGGCAATTTGGCATGTTTATGAACAACCGAGTTCAATTTTAGAAGTTTGAAACACGAGGGAGAAGATTGAACTAAATCGCATTGCGGCAAAGAAGAGGATCTTTGGATGTCAGAGAGGAGGACTACGAGAGCCAGAAGAGAGGACCAAACCATCTTGACCAACCCCAAAGCCAAGCCAATCTCTCAAGCCGAAACCAAATCCCCAACTTCCCAAGACAAGAGGAAGAACCACGGTTAGCCTGCACCTTTTACTAGCCACAAAGCCGAACCCAAATTATGGACTAAAGATGCTACCCAACATGGAAAGAGGCAATAGCAAACCAAACCAAAACAGAGGCCGAATCGCCAAGGAGACCGAATCACCGAAAACCATGGAAGCTAAGTTAATTCCAATTTAGCGAGAGTTTAAACATCTCTGCAGAGAAGACCAAACCAAGAACCATGAAGCAGAGACCATAGCAGGGCCTCACAACCAAATACTTAGGACATGCCTAGTCTGCAAGATACCTTCTTGAGGAATTTGGGGAAAGAAGAAAGCCTTGACTTAGTGATATTAATAATCTCCCTAGCCAAAACATTCACTGGCATTTTGACATTTTTATGGACAATTGAGTTCCTAACTGCCCAAAGTTTGTAAACTGTGGTGGAAAAGACCAGCTTTAAAATATCAGACCGAATATTATTTCCTTTAAAATGAATGATATAGTCCACCTTCTCAACTTTAGCTGTAATAATAATATTTATGCAAGAATGAGCAAAACAATTGCTCACTAGATATAACAATGAATCAACAGGAGAATAATAATAATAAATGCCAACGAATAGGCTCATCAAAATTGAATAGTACTCTATCAATGATAACCAAAAACTAGAATCCAAAATATGGAGTATAAATATCTGAGGGTCATAAGACCATGAACTATTTCCACAGTTGCAAGTAATCTTTCAACTTCAACTTTAACAATCATAAGACTATAAGGACTCCTTGTACTTAGGGGGATCAGCCCTTTGTACAATGTATTGTGCACAAACATTTCAACGCTACGCGTAATTATCCTCTAATAATAGGGTTGTTCATCTCAGTATTTAGAGTACAAGTCCGCACCAAAGAAAGTTTGGTTTGGATAAGCTTTCAAGGGTAATTTGATGTTTAAAGATGCTAGAGGACTAGTTGAATCAATAGTGTTTAATAACACAACAGTTGACCAATAATAACATAATATGGAACAATGAATAAGTGTAAGCGAACTAACTATATCTTGAACTCATGCTTAGAAACATCTACAAAGCGTAAGTATTGAATGACAATAAACCTTGCTTGAATAATATTAAGCTAGGACTATGAATTATTGAATATACCTTAAATAATAGCAAGCTGAAAATAAAGCTTGCTCATTATGAGAATAGCTTGTGTCAAGAAAATGAGATAAGATAATTCAATATTAAAAATTAGAATTCAAGAAAATTGAATTCATAATACATGAATGACAATAAAGAAACTTGTCTAGCAATAAACAAGTTAGAATACATCAATAAATATTGGAATTCAAAACTTGTTTGAATAAAGTTAAAGTCATAGCTAGCTTGCTCAAATAATGATTAGGAATACAAAAGTTCGCTTAATGAAAGTTTAAAGTAAGAAACTTGCTTAATGTAAAAAGATAGGGTTTAGAAACTTGCTCAACGTAAATGTAGAGTTAGAAAACTTGCCTCGAGCGTAAGCTATAATATTAAACTCACGTTCACCTACACATAGGTTTAGAACCACAATACCTATTAGATATACTAATATTCACTTTTCAATATAACATGCATTTCTAGCTAAACTTGTTATGTTAACACAAGTCTTATGCCACTATACAAATATCAGCAATTTAAAGTGTTAACCTTGACAACACCTGTTTACTATTCACCATGTTCACTAAGTCTAATATGCCACGTTCATTACTTACTAATCATTTGAAACTTTGAAACTACTAACCACATAGCACTATTCTGTTTTACCCATGTCATTACACATTTGACATGCTAACATAACCTTAAACCATATTAAGTTGCTATCCCAAGGTCTGCAAAGACGAATAGAAGTCATCGTCCCCAAACCAGTATATGCGCGCAACTTGCGCTACCACACACACTTCGGATCGCACGCTTTTAGCCTTACACTAACGTCATTGTCTTTGGTGCATGACAGAGGCGTAGAGGCGGCTATGAACGATGAGTCAACTTTTTAGCCCAACAAACACGAATTTCACCCACTAGACAGTAACATTAACACAAACAATTGATATAAAACTATCATAAACATGTTTACTAACATATTCAACCAATTAGAACAATTTAACATCAACTAAAACTAGTTTAATTTCTAAAATTTCATGGTTTCGTATAAAAACTCAATTTTTTGATAACCTTCACGAAAATCAACACTGTAAACATAATTCTTGTCCAAATTGCTTCGTTCAAATTACGTTATGTTCATTTCTTAAGGAATTAGCATAATCAAGCCTCAATTTACAATTTCACATATAATTTGACCACTAAAATTGGTACTTTCCATAAGCCACATAAGAAAACATATACACTGTCATTATTTTTCCACTGTTATCCGAAATTAGCATGCAATTTCCTTGTTTGAACATAAACTTTATCATTATATCACATATAACCACCATAATTTAGTTACATAACAACAATTTTTGAAAGAATTAGAATTCACAGAACATAAACAAATTTTTTGTCATGAAACACATATACATGTATATAATATAGAGATTATGGAACATACCTTCAATTTGCTAAGATAATTCTTGCTAATTACAGACCAATCTCTCTCAAATTCTCTCAATCTCCTTTCTCAATTCTCTCTAAACTCTCAGTAATCTTCCTAAATAACTAAGAAATGCGTAAAAACCAAACTGAACAGTAAGCGTAAACAAAAAAGAACTGATATGACCTTAATAATAATAATAACTATTACCAGTTACCAAAATAACGTATATATTATAAATATATTATATTTATTATTTATTTTATTTAAATTCAAAAATTAAAAATCCAAAAGCCAAAAGGCTTTCTTTTGCAAAACCCTTTAAAATTTAAAGACTTAATATACTTAAGCCTTGTTTGGCAAAACCACATTAAACTCCATTAATTTATTTTTTTATAAACAATTTAGTTTATAATTTATAATTACATCTTATTTATTTGGATTTCTATATCCAACTTTAATCAAATAGATTAATTATACACACTATATTTTAAATAAATATACCATTTAAATAATTAACACAAAATTATAATTTCATTATAATTTTATTTAATAATTTAATATACCATTTAAATTATTAAATCATCACAACAATATAACATCTCATGTTATATTACATCTCTCTCAATTATAAATTAATTTAATTTAGAATATTATCTAATGAATTTAGATTCATAAATATTTACTAGTAACCATTACATCAATAAAATATTTATTTCATCAATTTCAACAATAGACACGTCAAATAAATATTTATATTATTCAATAAATATTTAATATTACAATTTGAAATTCTGGATCGTTACAAAACATCATCCCAATTACATAAATTAAACTAAAGAAGAAGAATAAATCCAGAACCACCCTTATCTATAGCCCAATATGCAATTGTTCCTTCAAAATCTTCTCTCCAATGCTCTTGCTCCAAATTAGCCTCAAAGATGTTAATTGCCTTATTCGATCCCTCAATCATGTTGGTTATTGTTAAAATATATGCTAAAACACGTATTTAGACTCTAACTCCATACATAGTTGAGTCCCACACCAATCCAATCACTAATCTCCACTTTGTTACAGCATTCAAAAGGCAACAAAGACATTATCTTCCCATACCCCCCTGCCGTGAGGGGTTCTCACAGAAAGAGCCCGCCCGCAGTATATATCCTCTGTTAATCGACTTTGCATCCTCCCTCGCCTAAATGGGTTTTATACATGAAAGGCTCACCCAACCGGGTGCCTTCTATTAATCGATCCATTTTGCTCTTTTTCTTTCCAAATTCCACCATAAGTCCACCCTTTTTATCCAAATGCCACTCCACCACACCTAAACACAAAACAACACTAAACAAATAAAAACAAAACATAAAAACAAGGAATTAATACCGTTTAAGCTTGAATTAGGAGCCAATTCGTAGGTATAAAACTCACTTATCAAAATCCCCAAAACATAAACCTTGCTAGTCCTCGAGCATGAAATAAAACTAACATGCTAAATAATGCAATGCAATGATATGTAATGCATCTAATCTATATGCCTACAAATCCAACAGTATCATAAATTCAAAATTATTCCTCCGGCCTCAAAGAAATCAAGTAAATATGACAACACTTTATATCAAAACCAATCTATAATTCCTTATCAATCCTCAAATCTTTAACCGTTATTAGTGGTATAGTGTGTGTGTACTTAACATCCATGCTAACTGATGCAAATTCAAATTTAATACATAACAAGTCTCTTAGAAGGTATCATACAACTTAAACTCAAGAAATTTAAAAACAGACAAGATCCAACTAAAACCAAGCAATTACCAATATTAAGGGTACACATAGGGTACTTATGCTTTATTTTTTTCATTACGGGGGCTTTTTACACTTATTTCCCGTTTAATTCTCTATTTTTTTAATAGATATTTTCCATGACTGTGCAATGTCTCATTCCATTAGGCTAACAGTGCTACCCCTTAGCGAGCTTTCAACCAACGACTCCTAGACCATAAAAGACCTTAGGGCGCTAGGTATAAAGACAATCCCCTCGGGCGTACTTGCTCAAGTAACAAAGGCCAGGAAACAAGAGTAGCCACAATATTTATTTATATTTTTTTATGAAGCTTATATAACCCAAATTTTCCCCCAAACTTAGGTTCTTGCCTAATTCTTCGTCTTCACTGCTTATCCTTGTCATTCTTTCATTTGAACTAGCATTATCCTTTAGAAATTCCTTATGTATCTATTTGACCTAATCAGTCGACATAGGTGTTATTAACGTGTTAGCCTTATTATACTAGTTACAAACATGCAAAAGATCCAAATTATAACAGAGAACTACATCAAAATTCTAATAATCTGTATTGTACTTGTCTATTTAATCATGATTTCATCATTGGCCAAAATAAACTGAACACCATCAAACTGCTGGACATATGCAATATAACACAATACTTAACTAAATTTTCTTATATATATATATATAAATATATATATATATATATGATGAACGATGAGCATAACATGATTGACAATTAATTAATAAAACTATTTACAATCCTAAGCTACTATGCAACTACATTACTACATGAATGCAAACATTTAATAATCCTAAAATTAACATATGCAAATCTAGCTAATGAAATTAAACACGAAACATGAAAATTAAACTAAATCCCCCAAACTTAAAAATTGCAATGTCCTCATTGTATAGATAAAGCAATAAATGTGTGAGGACTTCCCTGTAATCGCCTACGTTTGGGGTGGCGGCGGTTGTTGTTCTTCATCTGAATCACTGGGTGCAAACCTTAGCATTGGGGCTGGCTGCTGGTATGGGAACTATGCATTGGGATTGAAATTCTGGAGTGTCATGTTCAATAAGGCGAAAGACATATTCATGGCCTCAAATATATGGTCCTGCCTCGCTGCGAGTCTCCGTATCTCTCTTCAGGCCTCCTTGTTGTACTCATCCAATTGTCGTTGAAGGCTCAGGAACTGAGGGCTAGATATATCTTTGGGTTGTGGTGTCGCCTCCACTCATTGCTCTCCCATCGTCGCATCCCCCTAAAACTTGTCGTCATCTGAGGTGTCCTTGGCGTCATCCTCATCCTCTGAGGCTGATGGAAATATAAATCCGACTCCTCTAGGGTGTGACTTGCCCCCGGGCCACACCAAATACTGTGAAATCATCCTCGTGTCTAACGTCTATAGTGGCATTTGGGTGGTCTCTGTTAGGTTTGTAATATTCATGAACGCAATCAAATTGCATAAAAAATGCGGAAGCGTGTAAAATCAGAGTTTAAAAAAAAAAAAAATTACAAACCATATACCCGGATCACCCTTTATGCACAATTATTAATTAAACGAAAGGATAAAGAATAAAATCATACCCTTGAAGATCGAGCTTCCTCAGGTACAAGTTCACCTCCAAATTCTTTCGCGTTCAACTTGAATCCACCGGGGTTTTGTTCCTTCCTTTGATCAACGTTAGCCACCCATATGTTTGGCCTCTAGAGGTGATCCACCAAGGAATTATGATGATTCAAGAAAAAGGGTATTTGGCTCAAACCCTAGTTTTCTATCTCTATAGAAAAGGGTACTCTCCAACAAATTAGAATTATGTCGTTGTAAAAAAATCAACAACCCCATCACCCATAATAAGACTCCTCTTATTTATAGATGTGGGCAACCCACCTTAACAATTAAGGAATTGGGTTTTATTTAATTAATTAAATTCTTTTAATTAATTAAGCTCCCTAATCTTATTAGGGATAATTAATTAAACTCTTTTAACTAATTTTCCTTCCTAATCCAATTAGGAATAAATGAGAGTACTTATATTAAATTAATTTCTAAACTCTTTTAGAAATTAAAATAATAATAATTGTAATAATATTAATAAGACTCCTCTTATTAATTTATATTTAATATTTCTAAAATATTAAATAATAAATATTAAGCTATTTAATTTATTCTATCACCATAGATTAAATTAAATATACTTAACATATTATTACGATTATGCCATTAACTTCTTAAATAATTATTCTTCCTTTTATGGTGTGACCCTTTAGGTTCTCCATATTAAACCTGGTTGTGAATAAATCAATTAGAATAATTCTAATCTTATTTAAATAAATAAATTAAACAATTAATTTATTTAAATAAATAATATTTATTCTACATAGGGATATAAGCCTCCCTAGCGATCAACGACTTTCCATATAATATAGATTTCAACATTAATCATAAAAGAACCTTTGAGTAAATAGTTACCGTACAATTCAATCATTCCACCATACAATGTCCCAATTAAATATAAGACATGGAATTACTGTCAAGTCTTATTTTATTTAATTATATGTATTTCGATCCTTAAATGCACAACTCCAAATAATGCAAATTAGAAACTCCTTTCTAATTTCATTACGCCTTAACCAAGGACTCTTTGGGTTGTCATTTATCGAATCACATAGGACATTTCTTCTTTTTATTAGAAGTGGTAGATTCTTTATTGATCATACATTATCTCCATGTACAACTTATTATACCCAAGCATACCCTTTGATATACCCTAAGGGTCTTAAGGAATAAGTCAAAGTATAACTCATCATACACAAGATACTATGATGATCTCAAGTCCAAGGATTACTTGTACTACTATCACTACAGGAATTCCTATTGACGGGCAAATAAAACTCCATTAGGTATTCCTTAGCGAGCCACGTTCAGTGAACTTATTCTCTAATAAGCACCTACATACTTGCTTTAGTGTCTCCACACAAATGATCATGAGATCAATCATCCTCATCCAATGAGCAAGTAACGTATGTACCAATCTATCCGGATTCACTAATCCCCAATTTAGTAATCCAGTGATTGGGAACTATTTTAGTTTTAAGCTTTCTAAGAATTTAGATCTCATTAGAATGATCATCATCATTATTCTAAAAGCATTGCTTAAAACTATGGGTTTATCACATATTATAAAACAGCATCATATAGATAATTAAAAGCCTTTAATAAATTAATACTTTTTATTAATAAATGAATAAGATTGTTACAAAGTATATGCTTTATCATCAAACATGATTGGCTTGTGTGCATACTACTTTCAGTCTCATCATCAGTTCATCGTACTCCCGCCTGTCTACACAACCCATAAATGAGTGATGGGTGTGGCAAGCCTCCATAGAATGGTCCTCGCAGGCATCTTCAGATGGAAAAATTGATTATAGCCCCCACATCGATGATAAAATCTTGGACAATGGCATATAAAAGCAATGCCTTCTCCTTGGGCACATCTGACGTGTGAGTGGATGGAAATAGCTTGGTGAACAGGAATGCGTACCATATCTTCCTATACCGGCTAAGATCCTTACTGTGAAAGACAATGCCTCCTTTTCGGCCCTTGATCCATGTGGTACCCGACTTTGTTATTTCCTTCAAAATAGTCTCATAATCAAGATCATAGTCAAGTAAGTGAGCGTACTGGAAATGTTTAGGCACTCATAATTGGTAGTACATGTTGATGGCGTTGGCACTGAAAGGGACTAACCTGCCCCGCACAAATGCGTTGAATGGGGTCTTATCCTCTGCGTTAGCATAGAATTCTTTTACCACATTCACAAATGCAACTTTGGGCTCATCTGTTAACTTATTCCAACCTTTTTGATAGATTTGTTGCATCATTTCACCGTCGACATGGTCAGGTGCCAATCCCCGCTCTGGTGTGAGTGCTTTTGTCATAAGGTAGTCATAACGGTCGGCAGCGGTGGCACTTATGAATTTTCGCCTATCAAAGGCCCGTGTTGGTGGTGTGGACCCTGAACTCTCTCCACGTTGTCGTTTTGATGCCGGTTTAGGTGTCATTGAATTTGAAATTGGTGAGCTTCATCAACGATTTCCCCCAAACTTCTCTTAAGCAATCCGTCGAACACTTGGTGTGCAAGACGTGCAAACCCCCAAACTTGGTGATTTGGCTTAAACTATGGTGATAGGTGTTGAGAAATTGTAAATCACACTCCTTACTCTCAGTATATCTCCAAGTTAGTTGTAGAAATTCGCTCAAACCCTAACCTTGAACTTCTGAATTGGTGTGAATTGAGATTGTTAGAATGTGGGGGTGAAGGAGTGGTTTTATAGAAAGGAGGTAATGTAGAGAGGTATAGGTGATTGAATTAGTGGGCAAGTGGTTTAATGTAGTGGGAAGATGGGGATTAATTTGCAAGTTCGTGGGTTGAGATTGTGTAGGAGTGGGATTATTGTGTATCACATAAAAGAAATTTGGGAGAAAATGGTCTGAACGTTATATAATTGTTGCATCTGTCTTTTCAAATTCTGGACCCCCGTCCCGGCGAGGGGGTATTAGTCTTGAAAGGCTAGCCCCGGCTGGCATGCTCACTGGTTTTGAAATTAATACCCACTTCGTACGGGGTTCCTTCACAAAAATGTTCTGCTTTCAATGGGCTTGCCTTTTCATGAAGTTAACTTGATTTTTCCAATTTTTAACAATCAACTCCAATCCATAAGCTTTTTTAAGTGCCTGACACATCATTAAACATACATATGAGTTAATATTGAGTAAATTAAGCATGTAAGGTTAGATTATCTAGAAAATATGATTTAACTAATTAATTAATGAATAAAAATGAATTTATTCTGGATTAAATATTATTCTAAACTACGATCTAACTAGCATGAATAAAATTACTGAGAATAAAATTTAAAATTGGGTTGCCTCCCAACTAGCGCTTGATTTTAAGTCTTTCAGCCTAACTTCTCCCTGTTTATGGTGCATCAGCAAGTGTGATGGCGATGACATATTTGTTGGATTTGCCACCCCAATAATGTTTTAAACGTTGACCATTGACCTTAAACGTCTCCAATGGGTTCCTACTGTATAGTTCAACGGCGCCATGTGGGAAAACTTTTTTTATCGTGAAAGGACCCGACCACCTCGATTTTAGCTTTCCTGGGAACAACCACAATCTTGAGTTGAACAATAGTGCTGATTGCCCCGATTAGAACATTCTTTGCGTGATTTTCTGGTCATACCATTTCTTGACCTTTTCTTTGTACAACATCAAGTTCTCACAGGCTTGTAGTCTGAATTTATCGAGTTCATTCAATTGAAGTCGCCTATTTTCTCTTGATGCTACTTGATCAAAGTTGAGCTTTTGAATTGCCCAATAGGCTTTGTGTTGTAACTCAACAGGTAGGTGACATACTTTCTCGTAGACCAAATGATATGGTTACATCCCAATTGGTGTCTTGTAAGTAGTCATATAAGCCCATATTGTGTCATCCAATCTGAGAGACCAGTCTTTTCTATTCGGGTTTACCACCTTCTCTAAGATTCTCTTCACCTCCTTGTTTAAAACTTCAACTTGCCCACTTGTTTGGGGATGATATGTCGTCGCCACCTTATAGTTGACCTCATAGTTTGCCAAAAGAGCTGTGAACGATCTGTTACAGAAGTGACTACCCTCATCACTGATAATAGCTCTTGGCGTGCCAAATCTTGTAAAAATATTCTTGTGCAAGAATTTAAGAACCACCTTGGTATCATTTGTGGGGAGTGCTACGGCTTCAATCCATTTCCATACATAGTCAATCGCAAGCAAGATGTATTGATTATTAAAGGAGGAAGGAAATGGCCCCATAAAATCTATGCCCTATACATCAAAAATTTCAACTTCTAAGATAGTTTGTAGTGGCATCTCATTCCTCTTCGAAAAACATGCACTTCATCTTCTGTACATTTTCCTTATAAAAAAACATGCAATCGTTCAGACATGCATCGATCTTTTGATATCCAAGACCCAACTTCTTCACCATTTTTGTATAATAGTAGTAGTTATCGGGCAATTTTTCACCGATAGGCAACATACTCTTAATGGCCTTCAAGAGTGACTCAAAACACTCGTGGCTCATGTTGTGATCAGCCTTGATGTTAAGTAATGTTGCCACTGCAGATAATGTAGTGTGCTTCATGCAACCATGCCACAACGGTACACTACGCTCGTCTAACAACTTAAAGAATGCTTTGGCATCAGAATTCGTAGGTTGCTCGCTGCCTTGTTCCCAATTAAAATCCAGCCCTGCAATATCATGAACCATGTCATTCATACGGTCGGTACTGCTGCTTGGATTGTGTACTTGTGCGATGCCACTATCTCTTCTCTGTCCATGTGCCCACCAACATTCTTCATAATTGTTTATGAACCCAAAAATAAGTAAATGATAGTTTATTATGTCTGTGTCCATATAATTTACATTCTTACACTTCAAACAAGGACATCTTATCTTTTCTTGACCATTAACACATTTCGGGTGACTATACACATAATCTAGAAATACTTTGCAACCAACTCTAAATTTTGTTGTAGCACCTATCTGGGCACTTGACTTTCGTTGTCTCATCCAACTACGGTCTGAATAGAGGTCCGTGATACCACGGTACCTACTACAGACAACACGAGCTTATTAAACTACAATATGATTGTAAGCATATGACTTAAGCATACTTGTAACCCTATTGTTTGAGCATATATACTAGCTAGTAAACATATGACTTGAGCATACTAGTAAGCACATAAAGAGGTCGTTAATATTATAAATGTTCGCAACTACCCGACCAACAAAATAAATTCGCAAGAGTCTCCCTATAATATGGACTAGCCACATGCACGACGACATGTATATATTGTCATTTCTAGGCACCTAAGACATAAACCAAGAGAAATATACAAATTCCCAATATAATAAGATAAAAAAAATAACGAATGAATGCAAATTAAAATAGTACAAAGTTCAAGAGTATACTACAAATTCAGAGTTCCCATATCATCTATATCTATTTTTCCTTGTATGTCTGAATTTGGTTTATGATAAGAATTAAGGATGCATGTGTTATATTAAAAGAATTCGACTAAGTTTCTTTTTGGCATTGTTATTGAATTTTTTGGCTTTTCCCCTTGTGCATTTGGAAATGAAAAAGAACTTGGAAATAATTATTAGACTTATCCTCCTATAGGGAAATAAAAAACAAGGAATTTTTTTCTAGGTTATTGTTGGTGTCAATTTTGACCTCTAGGTACTAGTGTATGTGCCATTCTTCATGAAGACAAGTGCATGAAGTAATTTGTTACGTAAAGTCACATGATAGGTCTTTTTATTTTGAGAAGGGTGATCATCCTATTATTGGACTTAGACGGTGGTGTGCTACTTTATTTTCACAAACACCGTATTTTGAAGAACATCTCATCCTAAGTTACTAAACAACATGTTTAAAGACAATGGAATGAAACAAAGAGGAAATGTTGCCACTTTCATGTTATGTATACTATTTTGTAATTCAATTAAAACACCCATCTAGAGAGCACATAAGTTAATAGAAAATCTTGAAACACATGTACTCAAAACTAGGTATTCAGCAGTGAAGCAAACTAATTTAATTTATATAACAAAATATGTAATATTTTGGTTTGACAGCTGTATGTTTGTAAATTTCCCTGATGCCCTGAACATGATTTAGTGGTTTTACGTGTAGGAGAATCCATACAAGTGAAAAGTTTTTATTTTTCAGTTCATATTTTGATAATTAGTTAGCTCAAATAATCTTCTTTGGTACTACATTTCTTATTGTGTGCCCATTCACTTGGTTAGACTCGTGTACCTGGGTGCATATTCTATGTTTTTAGATGTATTTGGAGAAAGTATGTGGTGGGATAAATAAGTTGTGGGTAGTTCTTTTTAGGTTTTTACATTAGAGGGTATTTGTACTAACAAAGTTGTGACCCGTTAATAAAGGGTACCCAAAGCCCTTTCTCAATCCTCACCAATAAATTTAGATATGGCCTCCTAGCATGCTAATTTAGGCATCTTTAGGGATGTTATTTATGTTATAGTTAGATTCTTTTTCATTTTCCTTTTACTATATGTATTTGTTATTACAAGTATAGTTACGTAATTTAGTCATGAAAATGGGATCTTGTAGGTTATCAGTTTGTGTTGAGCACTTTTTTCAAGTTAGCACCTAATCAAGTATGGAGATTTATGAAGTTACTGTGTGGTTTAACTATGTGGCAGTTCATAACTTCTACATAATCTGATTCTGCGAATTCACTCACTTTTCTCTCCTCGGACAATATTCTAGTGAGACGGTGCAATGAAAAGACACTAATTTAGTAGTTCAACAAATTGCACAAACCCTAAAAAGATAACAACAAATTATCTCATCTTGAATGCAAGATGAGATAATTACACAGCCAGACCCTAAATGTGGAAAAATGAATAACTTTTAGGGATGAGGAAGTAACATAACCCTGAATTTAGCAGTTAAGGTGTAGTGATGATTACCTGTAGAAAATTTGTAACGATCGAGAAAATTTGTAATTTATTTTTTTTTTCGCTAAGTTTGTTTGTATATAGAAAAAGAAGAGAAAAAACAATCGAAAAGGGCAGACCCCAGAAGCTTTTGAAAGAACCACATGGGACAACCCCCAAAATGGACAACAAAAGACTAACAACCAAGCCAAAAGAAAGAACAAGGCGATACTAAGCGGGGATAATAGAAAATACAAGCATGAAACCTTAAACAACATGACAACCAATCACGTGAAACCAAGCGACCCGAGAGGGGGGAATCAACCAATGCGCTGGCAAGAAGGAAGGAAGCATATATGAAGAACTACGAGACCAAACCCATCTATATCGAACCCGAAACCAAAGTCGAAACCCCGACGCTCAAGACGGCCAAAAAACCGGGTTAACACCAACATCCCCTGCCTTCAAGACAAGGAAGAACCGAAGACGAGCCGAGATGCTAAGTGGATGCCATCCATCCCTTCTCGCCACAAGGTCAAACCAGACACTGGATCAAGAGGCTACCAACCCAAAACAGACAGAAGCAATAATTTGAACCACACCAAATGAAGAGGCCGAATCGCCATGGAAACCGAAAACTCATAGGCAATTTGGCATGTTTAAGAACAACTGAAGTTCACCGCCTGAAGTTTGAAAACCGGGGTGAAGATCAACCAAACTACATTGCAAAGAACAAGAGGATCTTTGAAGCATGGGAGGACCAAACCATCTTGACCAAACCCCAAAGCCGGGTCAAAACTCAAAAGCGGGAACCAAATCCCCGACTTCCAAGACAAGAGGAAGAACCACGGCCACCCGTGCACCATTATCGCCACAAAGCCGAACCCAATATGGACTAAAGATGCTACCCAACATGCAAAGAAGCAATAGCAAACCAAACCAAAACAGAGGCCGAATCGCCAAGGAGACCGAATCAACAACCCCCCATGGAAGCTAAGCTAATTCTGAATTTAGCGATGAGCCAAAACAACTCTGCAGAAGAAGACCAAACCAAGAACCATGAAATGCAGACCATAGCAGCCCTCACAACCAAATACTTAGGACATGCCTAGTCTGCAAGGTACCTTGAGGAATTTGGGGAAAGAAGAAAGCCTTGACTTAGTGATATTAATAATCTCCTAAGCCAAAACATTCATTGCATTTTGACATTTTTATGGACAATAGAGTTCCTAATCGCCCAAAGTTTGTAAACCTGTGGTGGAAAAGACCAGCTTTAAAATATCGAATCAATATTATTTCCTTTAAGATGAATGATATAGTCCACGGACTATCCATCCTCCTTGGAACATTGGTCCAGACTCCGAAGGCAAGCACAGAAGAGAGAACTGATGTAGAATAGGGACAATCAAAGAACAAATGAGAGAATGTCTCAGCATGATTTGCACAGAAAGGGCAGTTCATAGGACGGAAGCTATGGTAAGCAGAGAACCTATCATTAGTGGGTAATCTGTGCCGAAGAGCAAGCCACAGGGTAAAGGAGAATCGGGGGATATGGAGAGGGAACCAAAGCAATTTAGCCCATGGGACTTTCTTTGAACCGCGTAATGAATAGATTCCCAGATAGTGGAAGCTTTGAGATGTTTCACCGCCCGGTTGTCCCAAAGAATCAAGTCCTCGGCATCAGAAGGATTAGGAAGAGATGAAAACAAGGTGCAGAATTGTTGCACATCATGATGATTACTGGAAGGCAAAGACCATGCACCCATGTAGATGATGTCAGAAATGCGCGCGTGTGGATTCTGAGTTGGAGAGCGAGAAGGAGAGGAATTTAAGGGTTGCCCATTCAACCACGTCAAACCAGAGATCAAGGAATTTCCATTCCCAACTCTATAGGTAAGGAAAGGGAGAGCTATGGAACGAAGCTTAAGGATTTTACGCCCGAGATCCATGAATGTACCCAAGGATTCGAGATATACCGTAAATTAGTCTTTGTGAAATCGTTGATTTGACCCAGTTAGCCCACAAGGAGGGGGAAATGGGAGATGACCTTTAAAAGTTGGAGAATAATGAGAGCCGAGTTCCAATCGAGAAGGTTCTTAATTGCAAGACCACCTTCACAAAGGGAAGGGACAAATCCTTCCAAGAGACTTTTGTACCATCTTAGAAGGAGAGAGGCCCTTCCAAAGGAATCTACACATGATAGATTGAATGGCTCTTAGAACTAAATTAGGAAGAATAAAATGGGAGGCCCGAAAGATTGGATTGCAAAAAGCACCGTTTTAATCAAATTTGAACTCTACCGAATAAGAGAGGAATCGGGAGGTCCAAGAGGAAACTCTGGCGGTAATTCTATGAATCAAGGGTTGGCAATCGAATGGGAGAGCTTAGAGGAGATAAGAGGGACCCCAGAAATCTGATTGGTAATACTCCAAAAGGAATACCCAACAACAAATTAATACTTACCTTAACATCATTTGGGACATTGGCAGGAAACACAGACACTTTTACGAGCATTAGGAATTAGCCGAAAAAACAGAAGAAGGATTGAATGCAGTGAATAATAGAAACAGAGGCCATATCGCCATGGCAGAATATGAGAATATCATCGGCAAAAAGCATACGTGGGATATGTTGCACGATTACATTTTTCCAATGAAACTTGAAATTAGGCAACAGAGTTTCCTTGTGAAGAATCATGGAGAAGGCTTCCATAGCTAGAACGAATAAGTAAGAGACAGGGGATCCCCTTGCTTAAGACCCTCGCTCCTTTAAAGTAGCCAAACAGACCTCCATTGACTTTGATAGAAAACATAGTCGTAGTGATGCACTCTTTAATCCAAATTGATGAAAATAGGGGGAATTTAAGAAGGCCCAACAAATCCAAGAGAAACCTCCGGTCAACAATGTATTAAGGCTTTCCAGAATATCAATTTTAAGAGCACACCGCAAAGGCGGGACGGAAAAAGTCCGTGGTAGTTCTAAAAAGCTCTGTGCAAGGAGGATATTGTCACTAATGCTTCTCCCAGAGATGAAGGCAACCTGAGCATGGTCAATAAGGGAAGGAGAATGATTTGAGCCTATTGGCAAGGATCTTTGCTATACATTTGTAGATTGTGTTGCAAAGAAGAAATAGGTCTAAAATCCGACATATTAGATGGATTATCCGTCTTGGAATCAAGGCAATAGTCATTTGCATTAACTCCACACGGAAGGTGCCCAGAGATGAAGAAAGAGTGGACAAGACGGTGAAATCATGGCCTATAATGTCCCAAAGAATGGAGAAAGAAATTAACATTAAAACCGTCGGACCTTGACTTTTATTCTTTTTCATGGATTGAAGGACTGCGCAAGAATTTCGAGAATCAAGAATTGGAGTAGTTAAGCTAGCGACTGAAAGGGGGAGTAATCCGCTTTGTAATGAAGTTTTCCAGAAGATCACGACCATGGTAAGTAGGAGGAGAGGATCCCAGGAGATCCTGAAAATAGTCCACCGCCACTTGCTGAATACCCGGCTGATCCTCAATAAGAACACCAGAGCTATTAAAAATAGAGAGAATTTTTTTGTGGTTCCAATTACTCTTGATAACATTGGCAAAAAAAATTGGAATTTTTATCGCCCTGGGCAAGCCAAGTGGCTCGGGATTTTTGGAGCAAGAGAGATTCTTCAAGAGCCAATGCTTTCCATAAGGACTGAGAGCATTTGTCTTCTAGGGCAAGCAGACAAGAGTTTAAGGGATCTGCATGAAGAGATTGCTGAACGGTGACCAACTGAGCCTGAAGGGTGCTAACATTCCTCGATAAGTTACTGGTTGGAAGAGTTCAAGGTTTTGAGAGCGCGACTTGAATCTTGAAGTTTCTCATTAAAGATGAAAAAGGATTTCCACAATTACGATATTCCAACAATCCGAGACAATGACGTACAAAACCCTTCCAACTCCAAAGATGAAGTTAAAGAATGGAATGGCTTCTTGGCTTTCCAAGAAGCATACCAAGATAAGCAAGATCGACAATGATCGGAAAGACCACGAGGACCATAAGTGACTAGGGAATCGGACATTACGTTGAACCAAGAATGTTACCCATTGCTCTATCCAACTTCCTATGAATAGGATTAGCAACTGACAGTTCCACCAAAAAGTAGAGGCCCAATAAGCACGAATATCGAAGAACACCAATAGTGTCTACAGCGATCGTTAAAGTCGGTCATACCGTATCCCAAGAAGAATCACCACCTTCCGATTCGTAGACACTCTTGATAGTGTTGAAGTCTCCAAGAATACACCAAGTGTCCGAGGAGGACAAGGAATTAAGGTCACCCCACAACCGATTTACGTTCCACTATAGAGTTCCGCCATAGACTATAGAAGCCAAGATTGGATAAGCGCCATAAAGAGGAAAGAGCTTGAAGTGGGAAACTTGCAGATTGAAATAGGACATCCACTCTCCAAATAGAAGGATCCCACCCACCCAAATCCTACCGCTCGGGTGGTAGTCATAGTTAAAATTCCAAACCCGATTCTGGCAGAGATAGCCTTCGCGATATTCGGAAGCATTTGTAGCTTTTATTCTGGTCTCAATGAGGCCCACAAAGGAGATATGGTTGTCTAACAAAAAGTTGCGAACAAAAGCCTGCTTTGGTTTTTTATTTAAACCCCTGACATTATATGAACACAAGAATGTCATAAAAATGGGGAAAGTATTAATTTGTAATTTATTTTAAATATTTATTGAATTAAATAAATATTTTAAATAA
Organism: Panax quinquefolius; assembly: GCA_020205615.1. NCBI lineage: Eukaryota > Viridiplantae > Streptophyta > Magnoliopsida > Apiales > Araliaceae > Panax > Panax quinquefolius. The sequence goes on along the minus strand of CM035155.1, from coordinate 75,345,006 downwards.
TTTATTTATTGAAGAAAATAAATAATTGATGAATCGTGATGTAATAATTTAGTTGAGTATGTGTGCTAACTAAATTAATGAATGGTAATTTTATTATTTAAGGATTTAATTTAATGAAATAATTAAATTAAATGAGTTGTTTAATATAAAAGGAAATAAGTTAATTAAATAAAGTAATGATTAAATCTAATTTATTAATTAAATTAGATATATGTAATTATTTATTAATTATAAGTAAAATTATAATAAAAAATATTATGAATACTATTGTAAGTTAATTAAATTAACTAAACTAAAGTTATTTAAATTAACTAAATTAAAGTGTGACAAGTGAAACTATATAATATAATATTATTAAAATAAACTAGTATGGAAATTATGTGTTTAGCCAAACAAGGCCTTGTGGCCTTTGGCCTAATTTAACTGACACAGACGTATTGTATTTTTACCTTATGTTAGTGGGGGAGTGGTAGTCAGTATATTTTTACGCGTCTTATTTTTTTTTCCCTAAGTCTAGTATTTGGTTGGGTGAGAAGAAGAAACGTAGAGAGCTTGGAAAGAGAACAAGAGAGGAAACACAGTGAGTTTGAATTCTCTGTGATTGTCAAGGAGAGGGATTTCTAAACCTAGTCATCATCTTTTGCATCATACAATCAAAGAAGAAGGTATAATTTACTTCAATTTTAACTTTTATGTTTGAAATTTCTATTGATAGTTATGTTGGATTAATACATATATAGGTATATATGGTGTAAAATCTGTTAATCATCTTATGTGAGTGCTATTTGATGATTAGAATACAAGAAATTGGTTTGTAGGAAGAAAAAATAAATAATAGTGATATGTTTATAAGATATGGCTTTAGAAAGTACAAAATTTCATGTCCTATATGTGCTATAAGCTGCAAATTGGTGTTGGATTGTGTTAGTACGTTATGAAACGAAAGCAGCATAGTTTAAATCGTGGTAATTGGTTAAGAAGCGAAGTTTTGGTGATCGAATTCACTAAAAGTGTAAAATATGGTGAAATTTGGAAAATTGTAGTTTTTATTCTTCAAATTTGTGTATATGTAATGTTTATGTAATTGAAGTGGTGACTAACATGTTTATTGATGTTATTACATAGTTTAGATGTAAAGTTTCATGAATTTCTGTAGGAATTGGGTTGGTTTTTGAGTCAGACATGTAACAGAGTGGCTACAGTTTTACATCAGGTGTGTAGTGGCAAGAACTTGCACCACAAAGCGTAAAATCAGGCATATTCACACCAGAGGCCTTCTCATGAATCAAGCCAGCAGCCACAGAAGTCACATGGCAGATTAAGGCATGGGGACAGTAGAATTGCTACTGCGTTCTCGAGCCTAGGCAATGACTTCTGCTTATTTGTAGGTTATAATTCATGGACTTTGTCTAGTGTGACATACATGTTAATGATGATTAAAACATAACATAGACTATAATAACAGATTTCAATGTGTTGTAATACAAAGTGTGAAGATTTGAAGTGATTACTTGAATAACCTATATAATGGAACTAATGATGTTTATGAAATTTAAAGATAAATGATAAGAGTTATGTTAGACCATTGTGAGATTTCAGATTCGTTAAAGGTGTTAATCAACATGGTTAGGTGTTAAGGTTATGACCTAAATGATGGGTTAGACTTATAAAGCTAATATTAATACTACTATTTGTTATTGCGATTCCAATGATATGTGTAGGGTAATTGGCGAACATTATTACACTTATGTAGCTTATATACAAGGCAAGTTCCCTAACCTATGCTACTTTATTATTCAGCAAGGTTTACCTTTCGTTGTTATGTTATACTTATGCAAGTTTTCTAACTTCATTCTCTTCGTATTGAATGTAAGTTTCCTAAACTTTTATTGAGCAAGCCTATTGATTTTATACTTATGTATGGTTAAATAAGCTCTTGTAACCTAATTCGTTACATTGAACGAGTTTCATATTCCTATGTCTTATTATTGGTATTCAAAGCATATGTTGTCATAATACATTGATTCAATTAAGATTGTTCTAATTCTTTTGAATATGGTACCTTACACGTATACCATGTTTATTCAAATATATAATGTTGTTGTTCAATTCTATATATTGTTGTATTAAGCTTTCAAGTAGTAAGCAAACTCTTATTGATTGAACTAGTCTATTATGGAATAGTGTTCTAAAATTCTAGATTCACTGATAAGTTAGTCTATTATGGAATAGTGTAACGTTTAGATGTTTGTGCACAATACATGGTAGAAAGGGCTGATCCCCCTAAGTACGTTAAGAAGGGTCTGTATAGTCTAAATAACTGTTAAGGTTGAGGTAATAATACCTAAATACCGGAGACATAGTTCGTGGTCTTAAGACCCTCAGATATTAAATTCGAACTTGTTTTCTATTTTTGATTCGTAGAACAAGTTCATTATTGTTCAGCATTCATTGTTCATTCTCATGTTGTTATCATTACTACTCTCTATATCAGTGAGCAATTGTTTTCTCACTCTTGCATTTAACACTGCAGCTAAAGTTGAGAAAGTCGATGAGCCATCTACTAGCAAAGGAAAGGGCAAGATGTCCAAATGTTGAAGAGTTTCGAGAATTTATTTAAATGAATTATATTATAAGACTTGTTTTATTTTATGATGTATTCCGCAAACTTATGTAATAATTTAAGGTTAGATTACCTGGGATTGTTTTAGAGATGATGTAACCCTTTAATGGGAAAGATTATTATTTAAGTTAAATTATGTCTTTATCCTTTGTTATGGGTAGTTAGATGTAATGGTTTTGGATAGTGAATACCAAATCCTATGGAAATAGAGTACTCGGATTTGGGGTTGTCACAAGTTTGTATTAGAGCTTTAGGTTATGAACCTTAGGTGGGGAAACCCTAGGACGTAACCTTTAAGGAGACAGAAAACATAGAGGTGCCCAACTCTTATCGAGTTTTAAGGAATGGATTAAGGTATCCATTGAAGCTAAATAATAAAAGACACTATGTGTTAATAACTTATGTGCTTGCGAGTATCAAAAATGTTAAGTAAAACTCAAATATTTTGTTGTCAGGATGTCTAACAAAGGAGGATCCAGTACAGCTAGGGAAGTGATACCTCAGGTACCTAGAGATGACGAACATCGGGATATTTATGTTATGCTGGAACAGTTGATCCAGGAGAATGAGCCTGTGATCGATCCCGAGGAGGATAGTTTTGAGGAGATAGAGGAGGATGATGAGGAAGAGGATCTTGTGGACTTTCCACCAAACTCCATATCAGCTGAGATGTATGATGCTCTGTATGACCGTAACATAGAATTACAGGACAAGATTGAGGAGCTAAAGGAGTTGGTTGAGATGCATCACGCTAAGATGGAGCAGAAGGATACGAAGATCCAGGAACTCGACTTAAGACTTGGAAACACAGGTGGGACATGGTTCATACAAAGGGTTAACATGAAGATTTGTTGGTAGTAAACGAGAAGATGAAGACTGACATTGAGAAATTAAAAGATGACTTCAAAGAGGAATCTGCTAAGCGTGTAAGGGCAGATGACGATTGGATGAAGGTGACTCAACGTGCCGACTGTGCTGAGGCTAAGGTTCAAGTGAAGAATGCCAAGATGAATAATATGGATTACGCTTTTAATTCTGCTATTGATAGGGCCCAGGATCGAGTTTTTTATTACCCACCTCAGTTTGAGAATTCGTCGTGGTTCTTGATGGATCGTAGAATGGCGTATCGTATCATGGAGGAAGAGCGTCGAGAAGCCTTACGACGTCTTAATATGTCTAGATAGAAAGAATGAGAATAATAATAATGTGTGGTTAAGTAAGTGAGTAAATAAACTATGAATCCCTTATTTTGAGATGAATAAAGGGATAGTATGAGTATGTAATCCTGAAACTTGTCTAGTTTAGGAAAGTGAATGATAATAGCGGTTATGATTTCTTTAATATGTTTTAAAATTTTATGAATGAATAAAATATCAAAGTTTATTTGAAATGTTATGTGTTATAGCTTTAATCTTAGAATGTTGAAGTTAAACTTCAAATACCCAAGAAGTTGAGTAATAAACCAATAAGCGTATATTTTAACAGAAAATGCGTCCTAGAAAAAGACAACCACCTCTTGAGGGGTCTACTAATAATAATAACGAGGTCAACACTAATTCGATTCAGTAGTTGGTAACTGTTGAGTAAAATCTAGTTACGCACAACACACAAGTATACGTGGTCAACAAGTAATATAATAGTAAGTAGAGTATCGTTCCCACAGAGACAAATTAGTAAGAAACTCAACCTTACAATTATCAATTTTCTATTAATCCTAATTTTATTAAACTATTCACTTTAATGATTATAAAATCTAAATTATTATTAAACTAGTTATCTCAAAATACTCACAACTAATAGAAGTTGGATTTTCAAACAATTATTGGAGAATTAGGATCATGATTTCACCCTAAACTTCACTTTGATTCATACACCTTTACTCCAGTTCAACTTAATATCCCAGTTTATTAATCAAGAACACAAATGTAGTACTAACCACCTCTCGATGCACTAATACCGTATTAACTTAAATCCACAGTTAAGATAGAAATAAGTCAAACACCTTAATCAACTAACTCACTATATCTCTATGTGAATTATAATTAAAGAAGGTTTAAGATTAAGTTCTCTATCCGATTACATGCGATGTCAAGCATATCTCTACCTTAACATTCATCACGATTCTGCTATTCACAAAACTCATGAACACATGCTATATCAACTAAGTCTAGATTTGAATATCCTCTCTCGATTCCATACAAATCCACAAAGAATTGTTGATCAGGCAATTCGTAAATTCAAGCTCAAATTAATATAGATAAACTGGAAAATATTTTATTAAACTGGAAATAAAAGCTATATAATCATTGTTCCACTCAAGGATCCATCATTCGCCTAAAAAGTAAATTAGTTCATAATAAATGAATTAACTACTGAATAAATAAAAGAAAACATCATCCCAATTACACAAATTGAAATTAAAGAAGAATAATAATACTCCACCTTTCTCTGAATTCAACTCTGCAATCTTCGTGAGAATCTCCCTCTTCTCTAGTCCTCCAAAAGCTTGTTCTTCAATTTAGATCTCCAAAGTGTGTATATTGATTCACTCCTTCCTCACGTAATTGTCACACACTATATCCTAGTCCCCCTCTAACTCATGTCCAATAGAAACTCTAAGGAATCCAAGTCCTTACCAACCCCAACAAGTACACCAAAGACTTCCAAGAAAATACCATAACCATCATGGCACAATCCTACTATAAATCTATTACATAAATCATTAATAGCACATAAGACCACCCATACCCCTTATCCAACAAAACTGCCCAAGACAATGTGCGGGCGCCCTTCGTGCTTGATATAAGGTCTCCGCAGCGCGGCCCGCGCTAGACCATCAGTGGCTAATCCTGCTCCAGTGCGCCCCGCGCTTGATTACTCTTCATCTTGGCGCGGTCCGCGCTATGTCAACAGAAAGTTGCGCTTCTGCTCAAAAACTCTTCCAATGCTCACATCATGATGGATCAACCTAATTGTCCTACATTAGACACAAAACCCATTAAAAGTAACAGGAAAGTGCCAAAAACTAACAATACAACAAGCTAAATGAACAGAAATCATAGGTTAAAAACCTACTCATCAAATTCCCCCAAACTTGAACATTGCTTGTCCTCAAGCAAAACTACAATGTAATGCAATGCATCTAACACTAAACTTACGAATCCGGTATTATGACAGTAACTATAGTTCACTCATAAGGCCTCAGAGAAATCAAGGAAACATGTCAACACCTCATAACAAAACCAATTCACAATTCCTTGCCAACCATTGCATCTCACGCTATTATCACTATTATAGTATGTGTGTGTGTGTTCCAACAATATAAATTGACATACAATCAAATTTAATACATAAAAAATCTCTTCTAAGGCATTATACAACATAAATTTAAGAAATCCACAACAAGCTAATTCCAACCAATGCTAGACAATAACCAATATCAAGGGTCAACATGGGATACTTATGCTTTAATCATCATTTGCAGGGCATTTTGCTCTTTTTTCCCGTTTTATTCATATATACCTATATTTTTTTTATACACATAACTATGCAATGTCTTATTCCCTTAGGCTTTTTAATGCCACCTTAACTAGCTTTCGACCAATGACTCCCAGATTATTAAGACCTTAGGGCGCTAGGTGTAAAGACAATCCCCTCGAGCTTACTTACTCAAGTAACAAAGGCCACAAAACTTAGACAAGCATGCTACGGTGTTTATTCATATTTTTTTTTCTTCTTTTTTTAGTTAACTTGTATACCCCACATATTTCCCCAACTTAGGTTCTTATCTAACCTTAGTCATCAATATCTGTTCATGTCCTTCCTCCATTTAAACTAGTAACATCCTTTAGAGTCTTATTATGAATCAATTTAAGCGCAATCAATCAATATGTTGGTTTTCTTGTGCATTCCTTATTATAATAGTTTCAAACAGAAGAAAGATTCAATTTATAACAAGAAATTACTTCAAAGTTCCCTTAATTAGTATTGCACTTGTTTACCGAATTCCAATTTCATCATTGGCCAAAAACAAACATATACCAACTATCCACTGAATTCATGCAACTACATGTGCTAAATTTTTTTTTTAAATTAAATGATAATATGCCTAAGTACGCAAAAATATAAAAACTAATAACTAAAAACTAAACATGCAAATTACTAGGCAGAAGAAAACATAATCCCCCAAACTTAAATCAAGTAATGCCCTCATTACGTCAAATATGCTCAATAAAAAAATGAGGACTTCCCTGAAAACGCATTACTGCTCGTAGTCGTCCGACGAAGGATATGTTAGCAAGATAGGAGGAACATGCATAACCACCGGTTGAGCATTGGGATTACAACGGGAAAACGCATCAGCAAGCGTGTTGAATGCATTTGCATTGTACTAATGCATTAACTCTTGACGTTGAGCCAACCACATAAATTGATTCCTTAGGACCCACGATTGTTCTGCACTAACTGGGGGTGAGGGTTGGCAGATCATAATGTAGCCTTCACCAAGCGGGTGTGATTGCGCCCCATCCCATGCTTTGTACCTTTCAATAGTGGCATGATCAATTATAGCCATTGGTTGTTGTATTGGCTCAATAGGTTGCCACTACACCCCAGCTTTACGGCATAAATCGGTAATTAGGAACCCATGAAGCAAACCTCCCGTTGTACTCCCACGTAACGCCCGGTCAATTGATTCTTGAATACACTCCCCCACATCAACATTATAGAATGCAATTGAGTTGTTCACACGGTAGTGGTGGTGAACAATCCCATATAACAGCCGAGCCCGTGCTTTAGTTACATCGTTTTGGTGGCGAGTGGGCATTAGACGAGCACATATAAATGCATGCCATGCTTTGCCATATCGACTAAGTGATGATTGGGGAAAACTTATCTTTTCATTCGTTCCGGCTTGAATTACCTATTGAGTCCCTGGTTTGCATAATCAGGCAATCAACTCATCTAGCTCGGGAAACCCATCTTTATATCGATCAGCTTGTGGTGTCTCTAATCTAAAATAAGCGTTGATAGCATCGGCATGAAATGCCACCGGTTTGCCCCGAACAATGGCGACATGATTGACATATTCCATTGCATTGGCATAAAACTCCTTAACTATGTTGATTACCGCTAGAAGTGGTTGTTCTACCAACTGAAACCAATTGCACTCTACAATTTGGCTTCAATCCTCGCTCTAGCACCAAGTTCTTCTTGTCGACGGATGACTTGAATCTTTTCGCGGCCATTTCACTAATAAATTTCGTATGGTCATATGCAGGCTGAGTTGTGGAGGTTGATGCATGTTGTCTTTTGTGGGAAGACATGTTGTTTCCGGTGTGATTGGACACAAGAATTTGGTTCTGGACATTAATCAAACAGTTGGTGGGCGGACTGATTATTTCCCCCAAACTTGGTTAATTGATGTTACTTTACTAACCTCTTTTTCACAAACACACAACCCACTTCTTGGGCACTCAATTCCCCAGATTTTCCACTCAAATTGATATCAAACAGAGAATTGTATGAAGGATGAAGATAATTGTGCTTACCTTTAATGAGTTTAGGTTTCCCTCTTTGTAAAGATGTCCCAATTTGTAAAAATTTGTGCAATGAGTGGATTAGATTTCGGATTGGAGTGGTGTGGTTGTGTTTTATAGGACAATGAGTTCTTGGATGGTAGGAGTTCATGTATGAAGTAGGAGGCCAACGTGAGTTGGAAATGGGGATGTATGGTAACGGAGGAGGTGGAAGTTGAATAGGAAAAGGAGAGGTAAATGTGGTGTAATGGGGGTTATGGGGAATAGGAAGTGCAATAGGTGTAGGAGAAGTGGAGAGTTTGCATGTAATAAGGAGACGTGGCTTGGATTAGTCTAGAACACGTTGCTACTTCTGTTCAGTGTCTGATATTCCCGAGTAGCGCAGTTCGTGCTGAGTGTAGGCCAAGCATCGTACGCCCCGCGCTTGGCAAGAAGTGGATCTGAAGTGCTAGCGCTCCCCGCGCTTGATCTAGGCAGTGTGTAGCGTGGCCCGCGTTGGGCGCCGAGGTTGAGGAGGCGCATGAAGCGCGTTCAATGGCTGTTCTGTTTTCGGCGATGTAAGCGCGGTCGGTAACTTGCAAACTGCTGATTGATTTCTATAGTGCTAGCGCTGTAAGACCCCAACTCTTTTTTAATAATGATGATTTTTCTATAAATATCATTTTTGAATATTATGAAATGAATTTGATATAATATTATAGTTGTGGGTAATATTTATAAATTTTGCAAAGTATGCAAGTTGTTATATAATATTCGATTGGTCGAGGAATATTCGTTTTAACAGGGAATATTCATACAATGACACAATCATTGGTGTACCCCACAACAAAATTATTGTCGGATTGAGAAAACGACAAAAATATTTTATGAAAATAACGACGGAAGTTTTATCGTTAACTGTTGAAACACCCGGTGTTAAAAGTACAATAATACGCGTGGTTGCATAGTTGCATAGTAGCACACGGTATTGATGCTTACGTGAGAAGTCACTCATTTTTGTTCAATTATTGATACAGTAATTGCTGCATAGTATCTCACGTTATTTGATTCAATTATTGTCGATATTTTATATATTATTAAATCAATAATTGAGACGATGAAGTTATTAATATTATTATTTGCAATATTAACGATGTCTAGAAGTTCTGTCAAAGAGAGGTTTGGCCACCTAATTGCGCGCCACCAATGGGAGAAAATCCATATTGGAAAGCCCCTCTTTCCTGGGAACGACCTGGTCGATTAATATTGTGAATTATAATAATGATGATAAATGTTGTTAAAAATATTGAGGAGATTTTTATGAAGTATTTGTTATATTTATGGACCCCCATTTACCTATTTTTCAAAATAATCGGTAGAAAGTTATTTAGTATATATATTAAAAGTTGGGGCCACTTGTAATGTTGATGTCTTGTGTGGGGGAGGGGGGAATTTGCTTTGTCGGGAGGGAAGTGGTGTAAAATGGGTGGGTGGTTACATAATTGATGTGTGTATGATTTATATATATATAACATGTGGGTAATTATATATATATATATATATATATTATGTGTGGGAAAGGGAAGAAGATGGCAAATTCAAAACATCCGTGACTCCTTCAGTTGTTCGTCCGTGAGACGAAAGAAAAAATAAATATACTGTTCACCCGTGATTTATTTTTTTTCTAAATATTATCCTTCCATTCTCCTATAAATAGAAGCTCATTCCTTCATTATTTCTTAGGAATTCACTAAAACTCTAAAGAGAGAAACTATAGAGAGAAAGAAGAAAAGTATTCTGCTACTTCACTACTCCTGTATCCAGTTCTTATAAGGTAAGGGGTATTATTTCTTTCTTTCATCTTCATGAAGAGAACTTCTGTTATTCCATTCTTTATTATTATGTTGGAATAACCTGTCTATGCGAAGTACCGCATACATGGTGAAATTCTTCTGTTATTCCATTCTTTATTATTTTGTTGGAACATCCTGTCTGTGCGTTACGCATGACCTGGATCCGTTATTTATTATTCTATTGGAACATCTTGTCTGTGCGTTTACGCATGACCTGGTTCTGTTGTTTATTATTTTGTTGGAACATCATGTCTGTGCGTTACTCATGATCTGGTTTCGTTATTTATTATTCTGTTGGAATATCCTATCTGTTCGTTTACGCATGACTTGGTTTTGTTATTTATTATTCTGTTAGAATAACCTGTCTGTACGGTCTATCGCATGCCTGGTGATTTCTTTTGTTATTCCATTCTTTATTATACTCAGTTGGTTAAAGTTTTGACTTCTATACTCCATGAAATTAGTAGAATATCCTTGATATTTGCGCTTTATCCAGTATCTTTTCATGGAAATATTCTTCTGAGCATTCTTGAGTTTTACTCTATAAAGAAATATCATGTTGACAATTTGGACGTTATTAGTTCTGGATAAATTAATTCTTGAACTTGTTTTATTGAATTCTTATATCATTGTCATCATCCCTCATGTTTATATTATGTTGAAAGTCATCCATGGCATTCAGAGTGCATAGATGGACTTGGTATGATTATGACCAAGGATTATTCAAAGGTAATCATGGTAGTAATGTTACAAATGATGTTGAAAAAGTCCTCATTGGCTGTGAGTGCATTGATGGTCGGTTATTGGCATGATCATGACCATTGATGAATACACGAATATCCTTGGCCCGTAGTTCATGGATAATTTGTGGTTGTGATACTAATGAATATCCTTGGCCGTAGTGTAGGGAAGATGTGGATTATTTATTAAGCTTTAGTCTCAAATGATAAAAGTGATGAAAACCTTTTAAATCATAAAAGATAGTAGATTTTATTCTCTACTTGACTCTTTTAATGGATTGCTTGTTCCGCAGCAGTTAAACTTGATGTCTATTGTATTTTATCAGTTTAACATTGTTGAAGGCTAATCATAATTTATTTTGCATTATCGTAGTCATAATATTTCTTACTGGGCTAGTTAAGCTCACCCTTTTACTTTCATTGTTCTCTTCAGGAAATGAGAACGTAGCAGGGACTAGTCGGGGAGCAGAGTGATGGTCCAGACGATAGCATTAGTAGTCCTCACTATTTTATGAAATAGTGTGTTAATAAATGTATTGAGGACTTATTTTGAGTTTTAATACTGTCTTGAAGACAATATTTGTATTAAAACTCACAGCTCATGTTGTATATTTAAGATTGTATTTATATTATGTACCATGTATTTGGCGACTCAGAATAGGTGATGTATACCTATTTTGGGGGCATCACAAGCGCTCCCCGCGCTTGATCTAGGCAGTGTGTAGTGCGGCCCGCGCTGGAGGGGCAGTTTCTGAACAATTGCTTTTCCTTGAATTTTCTGCAAATTTTCCACGGATGCAATTAATTTCAATTAAAATGTGTACTTGAACTAGATTATAAACTAAGATATACTAGTAATTAAGAGGAATAGTTTAGAGCTTGGGTTGCCTCCCAAGTAGCGCCAGTTTTAACGTCGCTAGCCCGACGGTGCCTCTTGTATCATTGAGTGTCGGTGAGAGTAATGTTGATGACATCCCAGTTTGAGTCACCACCCCAGTAATGCTTTAATGCAGGCCATTAACCTTGAAAGTCTCCAATGGATTTCTCTTTGTAAAGCTCAACGGCGCCATGTGGGAACACTGTCTTTATGGTGAATGGCCCCGACCACCGTGATTTTAGTTTTCCTGGGAACAATCTCAGTCTTGAGTTGAACAGGAGTACTGATTGACTTGGCAGGAATGTTCGGTGCATAATTTTCTGGTGGTTCCATCTTTTAATCTTTTCCTTGTACAATTGTGAATTCTCGTATGCTTACAGGGAAATTTGTCCAGCTCATTTAACTGCAGTAGTCTCTTTTCCCCCACTATTGCTTGATCGTAGTCCAGTTTTTGGATAGCCCAATAAGCCTTGTGTTGTAACTCGACCGGTAAGTGGCAAGCTTTTCCATATAGCAGTTGATATGGTGACATGCCGATTGGTGTCTTATATGTAGTCCGGTATGCCCATAATACATCATCCAATCGAAGCGACCAATCTTTTCGATTTGGATTCACTACTTTTTCCAGTATTTTCTTGACTTCCCTGTTCGACACCTCAGCTTGACCACTGGTTTGGGGATGATAAGTTCTTGCTACTTTGTGGTTGACCCCATATCTTTCCAGTAGTGTTGTAAACGCTTTGTTGCAGAAGTGACTACCTTCATCACTTATTATAGCCCTTGGCATCCCAAACCTTGTAAAGATATTTTTCTGGAGGAATCTGAGAACTACCTTGGCATCGTTCGATGGTAGTGCTGCGGCTTCAACCCATTTTGATACATAATCCACTGCGAGTAGAATGTATTGATTATTCAGAGACAAAGGGAATGGCCCCATGAAGTCGATGCCCCCCCATACATCGAAAATTTCAACCTCTAGAATTGTTTGTAGCGGCATCTCATTTCTTTTTGAGATGTTGCCCACCCTTTGACATCAATCACATGTTTTGAAAAACTGGTGGGCGTCTTTAAATCTTTGGCTATTTCGTCTTAACAAGTACCTCCTCGTACGTTAAATCTTTGGCTATTTCATCTGGTTCTAACGCAATAATGTGGTTCAGGTCTTTCACATATTTACGTAGCATGGATATGTGAAACACGTTATGAACAAGAGACATACTTGGCGGTCAAGCGAGTCTATAGGCCACAGTTCCTACTCGATCGAGGATTTCAATTGGACTAATAAATCGAAGGTTTTATCTTTCCTCACATCGCCGATTATCGCTTTTGGAATAACGACTTCTTGCATCTTCTTCTTCATATTAATCAGCTCCAGGTTTGTAGCTTGAGCAGCTTTAAATTTATCGATTAAAGTCAGTTCTACTCGTATATTTGACATCATCATGTGGGTCTCTAGAGTCTTTAACTCTATCTTTATCGTTTATAAATTATACAAAATAGGTATTTGTGTTCGACAATATCGCACTCGTACTCGCATACGATCTTCTACTCAACGCGTCAGCTACCACGTTCACTTTTTCCAGGATGGTATGGTCAGAACATGTGCCAAAATGAGTCTCCTCTTGAGTTCTTGGAAGCTCTTCTCACATTCCTCGCTCCATTCAAATTTTATATCTTTTCGAGTTAGCTGAGTTAATGGAGTAGCGATTCGAGAAAATTCTTCCACGAATCTCCGATAGTAACCAGCTAAGCCCAAAAAGCTAGATATTTCTATTACTGACTTAGGTTGCTCTCAAATGTGACTCATATCCCAATCTTGGATAGCACATCACAATGGCGCCTATCAGTTTACCACCGCACGAATATGATGTCCCCTATGGAGAGTTTGGCTTCAGTTTATTCCACAAAGGAAGTCACCAGATAGAGGCTCGAGTACCAACTTCTATAGTTGGGTTTTTAACTCCTGAAGTTCAATAGGAGCCATTTGATATGGATTTTTGAAAATGGGTTTTGTACCGGGTTCAAAGTCGATACAAAATTCAATATCACACTCTAGGGGTAGGCCAGGAATTTCTTCAGGAAATACGTTAGGAGGTTTACTAACAACATAAATATTATTCAAATCTGACGTATTTTTTTTGTTCTAGTCCATAACATGGGCTAAGAAAGCTTGACATCCATTAGACAGAACTTCCTTAGACATTGCTAATAATGCTATCTAATAATATTATTCAAATAATATTAATTATTGATATGATAATGGGAAATACTGTGCAATGACAATTATTGAAACAACAATAATATAAAATATCAACGCAACAATTATTGAATCAATAAAATAAAATATTGAATAAGAATTATCGTAATAATTATTGAGTAGTGCCTTCTTACGTAAGAATCAATAATTCAAAATATCATGCAATACCGTGCTTCTTTGCAACCACATGCCAGATTATTGTATTTTAGCCACTAGGTAATCCAACAGTGTTAACGGTAACAATTATGCCGTTATTTATAAAAACTCAAACATGTCATTTTCTTCATCTGGCCATTTTTCGTTATGGGGCCCATAAATGGCTGCGCCGTAGTATGATTATTCCCTGACAGCAAGAATTTTCCACGACCAAACGAATATTCCCCGACAAAATGAATATTTTATAACCACTTGCTTAATTTGCAAAATTTACACATTTCACCCATAATAAAAATATTATATCAAATTAAAACCTTATTATTCACAATAATAATTAGGGGAAATTCGATTTTATTTATAAAAAGTTTGTTTCTTACATTAGTTGTCAAGACAGACAGCTTCAGATACAATTTATCCCTCCCTCTTCTCTTCTCCCCCCTTCTCCCTCTTCTCCCTCTTCTGCTCTCCCTCTTTTTCTTTTCTTCTGGTTGAGCGAATGCCTGAGTCTATTTACGTTTAAGAGCATCAGGGACCGCTATCAGCGATCGCATGCGGTCGTAAATTTTTAATGACGTGGATGGATCAGCGACCGAGTGCGGTCGTTGATATATTTTGGTAGCACAAAACATACGCGCCAATGTTTTGCATTAATTTTTGGGAGGGAAATGCATGTCAGCGACCGCATGCGGTCGCTGATATGCACTAGTGACTAAAATTAATACCTGGTCATGAGATGGCGGTCATTTATTACTACTATCGATGGATTGGGATGGGGCGATCATTTGCAAATCTTTAATCATGAGATAGATATTTTTCCTATAGTGGATTGAGATATACCGAAGCATTGCATGTAATCTAATAAGAACTTGTATTTAAACCCTTTTTTATTATAATTCACATAGAGATATAGTGTGTTAGTTAATTAGGGTGTTCAAATTGATTCTATCATATGTGGATTTGATTTGATATGAGTATGGTGCATTGAGATATGGCCATATTTTACTTTTGTGTTCTTGATTAACAATCTAGTATAATTAATTTGGCTTAACAGGAATTGTGTTGATTTAAATAAAGCAATAGGTGAAATTGTAATCTCAAGTCTTTAATATCTTGTTTTATGTTAGGGATAGTTAGTAATTAGTTTAATTAATTATTTCAAATTAAAATAGTAAATTATTTGTTTAAATAAAATTAAATTGATTATAGGTTAGTACTTGGTAATTCTTGTTAAATAATTCTTTGTGGGAACAATACTCTACTTACTATTATATTACTTGTTGATCACATATACATGCGTGTGAGCGTATCTAGAATTTACCCAACAAGTTTTTGGCGTCGTTGTCGGGGAATTAATTTAATAATATTTGCCAATATTAATTTTTATCAAATTAGTTTTAATTTAAACGTTTTTTATTTTTTTTTTTTTTTTTTTCTTTTTTTTTAGGTATCATGGAAGAATTTAATTATCAATGGCCATATACGAGAATGATTCAACCAAGGGATACAAGAATTGATGGACTCAATGTACTTTCTGCATTGTCAACACAGATTGAGACACTTTCGAGGAGGTTGGACATTTTTGCAGGACAACGTCGTCAAAGTCTTTACTTGTGATTATTGTGCTAGAAATCATCCGAGTCATCAATGCACCACCAGTTTCGAGCCGGTACCATATGGCGGTGATTACCCCAACAATTATAAGTCCCCCACCAATTATCATCAAGCTTGGGGGTTATCACCCGAATTCGTCATGGAGGTACAATTATGAAGACTAATACTATGCTCCAATTCCAACATACACATCGAAACTCTTATATCCACCTCCATTGCCACAAGAAGAAAAGTCAAAGTTGGAGGAATTCATGTCAAAGCTCATCATAGCAAACCAAGAGAAAAGGATGATGAGTCAAGAAATATCGAGCCATAATTTTCAGAACCAGATAGAACAACTCATCACTACTTCCATATATGATCCTCAATACATGGATTCCAAAACTTAGGCAGATAATTTAGGGTTGGTAGAATTGTTGTCCAAGTCCGTAGCATCAAATGAGGAGAGGAGGATTAATCAAGAGAGGTCAATTCAAAATCTTTAGAATCAGTTAGATCTAATGTTCAAAGCCTTGAATAACTATCCTCAAAACAATTGGTGTCATGACATGGATTTCGAGATTGACGAAGTGCCTGACCTAAATCTACAGCTGGATGAGCCACTAGATGATGAAATAGAGGAGACAAGTGGGGTTAATGAAAACAAGGTCGGTGAATAACCTAATAGATTAATTTGGTCTATTTCAAGTGATTAATAATTTTAAATCTAATTAAAGCAAACCTAATTAGGTTATTGATTAAAGAAATATGTGTAAGTAATTAAATTCAATAAGATTGGAAATAGAAACCCTAAATAAACAATTAGGGTAATATAAATTAAAATTGTTAAACTATGTTTATTACATAGCCCAAAACAATTAAAGGAGAAGCCCAAAAGAAATAAAATGCAAGCCCATACTTAGCCCACTTGATTAACGGTATTTTGGACCTTTGATTAATCTAATTTGTGCATTAAAATAAAGGCAAAATGGATGGGTTATTGGGCATATAGGACTAGCCATATTAGGCTTTTTAAGGCAAAGTAATTAAGCTAATCAAGTTCCAAAAGTAGGAAGTCTTACACAAAAGGACAAGTGTGTCATGCCACCATTGGTGGAAAAGCTAATTAGTAACCTTAATGGCATGATTAGGCATGATTGGGAAGAGATAAGGCTAACCCTTTTTATCCAAGAGACAAAAAGAACATGGGGGATATTAGTTAATCACCAACATTACAACTTTATTTCATTCTCCACCATTCTTCTTCTTCTTCTTCTATTTTCTCTCAATTAGCCAAGAACACAAAGAGAGGAAGAGAGAGAGAGAGAGAGAGGTTTGGTTCTTAGTAAGAGGGGAGAAGTATATTGTTCATGCATCCAAAGTTCCTAACCTACTTTGGAAAGAGAAGGAGAGCATCCCACAAGACAAGGTAAGAAATCAAACCCTAGTTTCTATGTTTTGTATGTTCTATGTGATCTTGTGAGAGATTCATGGAAATGCAAGTTCTAATAGGTCTTATATGAATGTTAAATCTTTAGTATAATATGTTTACCATGTCCATCTATATAGTTTATGTTGGATAATTTTGAAAGAAAGGAAGCTAAAGTAGTTTTTGGGGAAAACCCTAATTTAAAGGGGTGATCATTTGTTTTCATATTGAAATCTACAAATGGTTTTTGTGATTTTACTTCTTGGTATGCTATAACTATGAGTTAAGAGGTAAACCCCTTTGGAAGCATGATAAAATGTTAAAAAATGAGTAAGATATGGATTTATTACTAAAACAACTCAACTAAAGAACTCATGTGCAAGAGCAGTCACTTTTGGACCAATTCCTAGGATCCAAACAGATTCAAATTTGATGTTTGATGAATGAAAACTGTAGTTCGGGAAGATACAAATCCAACGAGTCTGATTGGACCCAAATCAGAGTTATAGATTTCATTTTATTCAAGTTTTAGTGAAGGACCCCAAATCTGGAAAAAAATTAAAAATCCTAAAAACCCATCACTTGCTTCAAAGACCAACCAATCCCAAAGCCAGAACATTCCGGCCAAATTTTCCTCAAATTTCCTGTTAGGTTCAGGTGGTGGGTCATGGACCCAATCTTTTTTAAAATTCTAAAGAATATTAAGATATTTAATCCAAAATTGCTCTGGGCAGTTAACTAATTATTAAGTAATTAGTGGTTTAAACTCATTTAAAATCATTTTAAACTTACTAATTTATAACTTTTAATGCAATTAATGGATTATTAAACTAATTACATGAAATTTTACTGTAATTAACTATTTAATTATTATCTAAGTAGTATTGGGTGATAATTAAGTAGAGTTAGTATTAATAAACTAATTATTGATTATTTAATTAAGATTAAATAATAAATAGGATAAATGATAATTAATTATTCTTAAGTTAATAAGAAAGAATAATTAAAGACTTATGAAGTAAATTAATTATTTATTATTAGAGGATAAATAATTAATTAAATAATAACTAAGAACAAATGATAATTATTCTTAAGTTAATAAGAAAGAATAATTAAAGATTTATGAAGTAAATTAATTATTTATTATTCAAGGATAAATAATTAATTAAAATTAAATAAGGATAATGGTTAATTAATTGTTCATTTATTAATAGTAGTGAATAATTAAAGACTAATAAATCAATTATTTATTATTCAAGGATAAAAGATTAATTAATTATTACTTAATTAGTATTAAATAATAATTAAAGACAAATAATGTTAATTATTCAATATTTAATTAACATTAAATAATAAGTAAATGTAATTAGCTATTATTTATAAAATAAAAACTAAAGGTAATTAATTAATTACTATTTAACTACTATTAAATGGTAATTAAATGAAGATAAATAAAGATTATTTAAGTGATTCATTAATTAAATAATTATAATAAAGTGTTTAAGGATCTAATATGTGTTTATTACTTAAGAAATCCACCTTATAAATTTATCTTTAACTTAAGATTTATTAATTATCTTATAGGGTTAATTATGGTACATTATACTATGTGTACATTGTGATTGAATTATTTACAGGATAATAGCATAAGTAAGCGTATAAACGTACAATTATATGCAGTACTAATTAATAGACCAACATTGTCAATGCTAGGTCATTCAAAGAGTTTTAATTAAAGCTAGTTAGTCGTAGCTTGTTAAACAGTAACTTCTCTAACTCAAACTCTAGTTATTATTTCTCAAGCATGTTAGTGGATAAATTATTGTTGATTATTCCACATCTAATATTATTATTGAATATTCGCATCATGGCAAGTCTCCTAACTCAAACTCGAGTTATTATGTTCAAACATGCTAGTGGATTAATTATTAACAATTATACCACATCTTTGATTATTGATTCACACTTAGTGCATGTTGCATATGTTCCGCAAGTATGAAAGGCTGATCACCTTTATTACCATAATGTTCAGTTAAATTTGTTCATGGTCATTGTTGACCACTCAGCATAATTATTAAGTTTTTCAGTTATTGAAGTTTTAATTCATGTTCTTTCTCAATTATATTACATTGTTGAAAACTTTAAAGCTTATTCCTTTTCAATCCTGATATAGCTTCATTGTACTTAAACTTGTTGGGCAAAATAGTTGCTCATACTTGCTATATCATGATAACAAATTTCAGATTAAAATGAAGGCTCGAAGAACGACAGTGGTAAATGCGAATTCCAAGTTTAGATTTTTATGCATTTAGAACTATTAAGTTATCTGATGCAAATGGCATTGTAAACCTTTTAAGTTATTGAAGGCATGTATTAAGTTACGATTGTAGACCTTGGGGATTATGTTGTTAAAAGTTTATTGTATAGACAATTTATGTTTATATCTTCCGCAATAGTTATAGAAATGATGTATCGTAACGTACCGGATCTGAGGTAAAAAGTACCCGAATTTGGGGACGTCACATATGGTATAATTGCACTCGGCTGCATTTCCTTGGGCCTGTTCGGGTTGCTGTTGCAGGTGCTATGGTTCTGTAATGGTATGCTAGCTGCTTATTTTTGCTTAAATGTCTAGCTGGTGGACATGCCATATGTGACGTCCCCAAAATAGGTCAACACGACCCATTCTGAGTCACCAGATATCATACTACAAAAATCAAATAAAACTTCATTTATATAACTGTTGAACTGTCGTGCAGAGTACGACAACACATAAGCTGTGAGTTTTAATACAAATATATGTAACTCTCATGGTGCCTCGACCACAACACCTTACAATGGTACTTTACATAAAAGTATAATCAATAACTATTTTAGAAATTAAAATCTTTGGAAAATACATAAGGAAACCTTCGTACATGGGAGGCCATGCATCTAAGTTATGATAGATATTATACGACTCGAGAATTATCCTTGGTTGACCAAATAGACCCCAAAGAAAAATGAGAATATTACTGTCATGTTCTTTCCAATGGTTAGTTTTCTCTTGACATATAATTATCTCCATTGTCTCTAATTGAGAATTATATTTCAACTAAACTCCAAGATTATATAAGTAGTGCTCATAGATATAATCAGCAAGTGCATATGCACAACCCTGTCTTATAATAATATGAAGTCTTCTGTCATTAGACATCTTGTATGATAGTGGTAAAACACCCTTCCAAAGTTGGGTTCACCTCACCCTATTATCTGAAAGACAACATGAAAAGCTTAAAATTTAACAAGAACGTGCATAAAATATCTTTGTGAAATGATACTAGATGAAGTGCAAATTTCAAGGATATTCTACTAATTTCACAGAGTATAGAAGCAATTCTTTAACAAAATAAGGGTATAATCAAGAATACGAGACGAAAAAATTTTATTCACATACTATAGAGTATGAAAGAAAATATTATTCCTTATGAATACTGAACAAAAATAATATCCCTTACGACTGTTGAACAAAAATAATATTCCTACGAATATTGAGTGAAAATGATATTCCTTACGAATATTGAACGAAAATAATATTCATACGAATACGAAAAATAATTTCTCTTCAGAATATGAAATAAATAATACCCTTTACCTTAGTAGAAGTCTGGATACTACAATAGTGAAGTAGCAGAATACTTTTCTTCTTTCTCTCTATAGCTTCTCTCTCTATAGCTCCTCTCTCAATAATTGCTCTTGTTAGTCTTAGTGAATTGGTGAGAATGAAAGAAGAATGAGCTTCTATTTATAGGAAAATATAGTTTTGATAATTGAACGTTTTGGGGCTCAAAATATTACAGTATAATACCTTCATCTTTTCCTTCATTTTTAATTTAGTCCTGCAAGTATTATCAAACTTGCACCACCTCCCCTAATAGTACATCATGTGAATCAATAGTACATTCATATGAATCAATAGTTTTATACATGTGAAAAAATAGTTACAGTATAGTATCTTCATCTATACCTCTATTTTTAATTTAGTCATGCAAGTATTATCAATCTTGCACCACCTCCCCTAATAGTACATGCATGTGGATCAATAGTAAACACATGTGAACAAATAGTTATAAGCTTGTGAATTAATAACAATTAATTGCTCATTTATTCGATTAATTACCCGATTGGTCAATATAACCTCCAGACATCCATTATTATCGAAATAGATGTTGATTTCCACTAACACTAATAATCCCAACATAATAGAAATATCAATTTCATCTTTAATCAACATGAACTTATTCATCATTAATATTATAACTCATAATATTTAACAACCAGATCATTCCCAAGAAAGAAGGGGCTTTCTGATAAAGATTTCTCCCTATTGGCGCGCAATTAGGTGACCAAACCTCTCCTCAACAGAACTTTCTAGACATCGTCAATATTGCAAATAATAATATGAATAACTTTGTCGTCTCAATTATTGATTTAATAATATAAAATATTATGCAGATGATACTGTGATAATAATTGAATCAATAATATGAGAGATATTATACAGCAATTATTGTAGCAATAATTGAGTATAATTGAGTGACTTCTCACGTAAGCATCAATAATCAATATCGTGTGCTACTATGCAACCACGCGTATTATTATACTTTTACTACCGGGTAGTTCAACAGTTTAATGGTAAAACTTTCGCCGTTATTTTTATAAAAAGATATTTTTGTCATTTTCTAACTACGACAATATTTCCGTTGTGGGGTCCACTAATGATTATGTCATCGTATGAATATTCCATGTTAAAATGATTATTCACCGACCAATCAAATATTCCCTAACATAACGAATATTTTATATCAACTTGCTTACTTTGCAAAATTTTCATATATCACCCTTAATTTTAACCCTTTCTCAATTTAACCATTTGAAAGTAGTATGCACACAAGCCAATCATGTTTGATGATAAAGCATATACTTTGTAACAATCTTATTCATTTATTAATAAAAAGTATTAATTTATTAAAGGCTTTTAATTATCTACATGATGCTGTTTTATAATATGTGATAAACCCATAGTTTTAAGCAATGCTTTTAGAATAATGATGATGATCATTCTAATGAGATCTAAATTCTTAGAAAGCTTAAAACTAAAATAGTTCCCAATCATTGGATTACTAAATTGGGGATTAGTGAATCCGGATAGATTGGTACATACGCTGTTTGCTTTCATTGGATGAGGATGATTGATCTCATGATCATTTGTGTGGAGACACTAAAGCAAGTATGTAGGTGCTTGTTAGAGAATAAGTTCACCGAACGTGGCTCGCTAAGGAATACCTAATGGAGTTTTATTTGCCTCGTCAATAGGAATTCTGTAGTGATAGTAAGTACAAGTAATCCTTGGACTTGAGATCATCATAGTATCTTGTGTATGATGAGTTATACTTTGACTTATTCCTTAAGACCCTTAGGGTATATCAAAGGGTATGCTTGGGTATAATAAGTTGTACATGGAGATAATGTATGATCAATAAAGAATCTACCACTTCTAATAAAAGAAGAGAAATGTCCTATATGATTCGATAAATGACAACCCAAAGAGTCCTTGGCATAAGTAAATGAAATTAGAAAGGAGTTTCTAATTTGCATTATTTGAGTTGTGCATTTAAGGATCGAAATACATATAATTAAATAAAATAAGACTTGACAGAAATTCCATGTCTTATATTTAATTGGGACATTGTATGGTGGAAGGATTGAATTGTACGATAACTATTTACTCAAAGGTTCTTTTATGATTAATGTTGAAATCTATATTATCTGGAAAGTCGTTGATCGCTAGGGAGGCTTATCCCTATTGTAGAATAAATATTATTTATTTAAATAAATTAATTGTTTAATTTATTTATTTAAATAAGATTAGAATTGTTCTAATTGATTTATTCACAACCGATTTAATATGGAGAACCTAAAGGGTCACACCATAAAAGGAAGAATAATTATTTAAGAAGTTAATGGCATAATCGTAATAATATGTTAAGTATATTTAATTTAATCTATGGTGATAGAATAAATTAAATAACTTAATATTTATTATTTAATATTTTAGAAATATTAAATATAAATTAATAAGAGGAGTCTTATTAATATTATTACAATTATTATTATTTTAATTTCTAAAAGAGTTTAGGAATTAATTTAATATAAGTACTCTCATTTATTCCTAATTGGATTAGGAAGGAAAATTAGTTAAAGGAGTTTAATTAATTATCCCTAATAAGATTAGGGAGCTTAATTAATTAAAAGAATTTAATTAATTAAATAAAACCCAATTCCTTAATTGTTAAGATGGGTTGCCCACATCTATAAATAAGAGGAGTCTTATTATGGGTGGGGGGGGTTGTTGACTTTTTCAACATACGACATATATTTTCAATTGTTGGGAGTACACCTTTCTATAGAGATAGAAAAACTAGGGTTTAGCCAACCACCCTTTTCTTGAATCATTATTATTCCTTGGTGGATCACCTCAGAGGCCAAACATATGGGTGGCTAACGTTGATCAAAGGAAGGAACGAAACCCAGAGAGATTCAAGTTGAACGCGAAAAGGATTTGGAGGTGAACTTGTACCGAGGAAGCTCGATCTTCAAGGGTATGATTTTATTCTTTATCTTTTCGTTTAATTAATAATTATGCATAAAGGGTGATCCGGGTATATGGTTTGTAAATTTTTTTTTTAAACTCTGATTTTACACGCTTCCGCTTAATTTTGCAATTTGATTGCGTTGATGAATATTACAAACCTAACACCATTTACTAAATAAAATAATAATTATAAGAAAATTGAATACTTTCATTTCATAAAATTTGAGATCTCACAATCTCCCCACCTTATGAAATTTCACCCTCGAAATTTACGTACCTAGTAGTTCAAAGAGATGAGAATACCTTGCTTTCTTTTCAGTTTGTACCTTTCCGGTTATTTCCTCTATATCATGATTTTTCCATTTCTCATCTCCTGTATTTCAGATATCATTCTAGAATATATCTTTAAAACAAAGGTTAATTGACATATCACAATTTGTCAACTTATCAAGTAAACAATTTCAGCTTAGGTAAGTCATACACTAGAGAAGTATATTACTCGTCTATCCCCTCCTAGTTCTATACTCCTATCTCCGCCAGCGACCATATTCCTAAGCTCTGATACCATTTGTGATGCCCCCAAAATAGGTCCACACGACCCATTCTAAGTCGCCAGATATCACACTACAGAAATCAAATACAAGCTTCATTTATACAACTGTTGAACTATCGTGTAGAGTACAACAACACATAAGCTATGAGTTTTAATACAAATATATGTAACTCTCATGGTGCCTCGACCACAACACCTTATAATGGTACTTTACATAAAAGTACAGTCAATAACTGTTTTAGAAATTAAAATCTTTGGAAAATGCACAAGGAAACCTTCGTACATGGGAGGCCATGCATCTAAGTTATGATAGATATTATACGACTCGAGAATTATCCTTGGTTGACCCAATAGACCCCAAAGAAAAATGAGAAGATTACTGTCATGTTCTTTCCAATGGCGAGTCTTCTCTTGACATATAATTATCTCTATTGTCTCCAATTGAGAATTATATTTCAACCAAACTCCAAGATTATATAATTAGTGCTCATAGATATAATCAGCAAGTGCATGTGCACAACCCTGTCTTATGATAACACGAAGTCGTCTGTCATTAGACATCTTGTATGATAGTGGCAAAACACCCTTCCAAAGTTGGGTTCACCTTACGCTATTCGGTTCACCAAAATCAATGGTTAAAATGACATATAAAATACGACACACTTGTCTAAAATTCTCAATAAAATTATTTCCATACTGTTTTAGGGGAAACCTCAACAGCTATAGACCATAGTTCTATTCCCCTGTTACCCTCGCTCGACCCAGCTACATTTTTATTACCTGAAAGGAATTGTGAAGCAAAAGGGTGAACACAACTAGCCCAGTAAATAATATCATGACTAAAGATAATTAAATTATCAATAACATTCGTCAGTAATAAATCAGATATTTAGAACATATGGTAGATGATTAAACTTTTCAACTATAGTGGCAGCGGAACGAGCAATCCATTAGAAGTTAAAAGTCCACCAATAATGTTTTATCCCTGTAACATCAATCAACAGTTCCTGTCCACAGTCATTTGAATAACTCATAATCATAATTCTGATTCTAAATTTCTCTTCGCACCCAGGACGAAGATAATTTTCATCACTTGTCTTTACTTAAAACATCAAATATCATGGTTATTCCAAATCTAAGTTCATGTTCATAATCATACTAATAAATTCATCTTTGCACTACGTGCCAAAGATATTCATTACCAGTTCATCTTTGCATTGCAGGCCAAAGGGTAAAAATCAACAGGGTATTAAGCACCCAATTCAAATGTCCAGTCAAACTGGGACATCCGGACTAGGCTATTCTACCAGTTCCAGTCACAGGAATCCTCATAACACAAGCAGATTCCTCAAGCTCCCGCCACACGGTGATTTTCTCCACATGCACCTCATGAGCTAATACAGTCTCCGGTAAATGTGTTAGCCCATGTTATGGCTATGTTGTTCCCAAACTAGTAACATTCAAAGCAAAAGAAGTCATGATCCCTGATCCCGAAGTGGAAGAGAGGGAACGAAAATGTAAACATGACATCACCCTGATGATGTCAGGCATACACATCATTCTCCATGATAAACATACAACCCTAGACGATGATTGCCTAGATGTTATGGTGATCATTCAGGAAAAAGGAGGACGATGAAAGCCCCTAAATCACTGCAGTCCATCAGGGCTTTATCCTCGACAATTGGAGCAGCACTCCATGCATTGGTCAATGAGGGTAAAATGGGCAGAAATTCCCTCTGCCCTGTAGATAACTTTAATTGCTTACTTTTCTATATACTATTAGCAGTTATTTTATCAATACATGCTAACACTTTTGTATGATTAAACAGTTACATATATTAAGTGAAAGCATATTTTGTTTTAAGACTCTGAATTTAGATGTGCTTGTACTTGCTGATGAGGTGCCTTTTCTCCACAAGGACTGTAACTTTGATGAAAAGTTGGACTCAGACTTGATGGAAATCCAAGAGGACATTGAGACACCTCAAGAGATTAAGGAATGGGTCCAAATCAAACCTAAACCTAATCTTGATCAAACCATTCCTTTCAATCTTGGAACCTTAGAAAGCCCTAAGCTAATCCAGATTGGTTCAGACCTAGCCCCAAACCAACGGAATGACATGGTTTCGCTATTAACCCAATTCCAAGATATGTTTGCAATGGTCTCACAAAGACATGGTGGGTTTGTCCACTGAGTCCTTCATCGCCTTCCCATTAAGGAGGGATTTAAGCCAGTCAGGCTGAAGCTCAGGCGATTGAAACCTGATTGGAGTTTAAAGGTGAAAGAAGAAAATGTGAAACAATTTCAAGCTGGCACTATCATGGTGTCCACATATCCGGAATGGATATCCAACATTGTTCCCGTGCCTAAACCAGGAGGAAAGGTGCGAGTTTGCGCGGATTACTGGGATCTGAACAAAGCTTGCCTTAAAGATAGATTTCACGTGCCCTTTATCCACATTCTTATTGACAATAATTTCGCTTACGACGATATGTACTCCTTTACTATAGGCCATCAAGGAAATGGGTAAAATCTAATTCGCACAACACACGCAAGTATACGTGGTCAACAAGTAATAAAGTGATAAGTCAAGTATCGTTCCCACATAGATAATTAGCAAATTCCTTAACTTACAATTACCAATCTTTTATTAACCTAATTTTATTAAACAAACCAAATTCAATGATTTAATTTAACGAGACTGAAATTAAGAATAATTAAACTAACATAAATAATCACAAATATCAAAATCTGAATTTTCAAACAATTGATGGAGAATTAGACCTATGATTTCACCCCAAGCTTCACTTTGATTTTAACACCTTTATTCCAATTTAACGCACTATCCCAGTTTATTAATGAAGAACACGAACGTAGTATTATCCACCTCTCGATGCACTAATACCATATTAACTTCAATCCACAATTAAGATAGAAATCCGTTAAACACCTTAATCAACTAACCCACTATATCTCTATGTGAATTACAATTGAAGAAGGTTGAAGAATAAGTTCTCTATCCGATTACATGCGGCGTTAAGCATATCTCTACCTTAACACACATCAAGTTTAAGCTACTAACAAAATCCTGAACACATGCTATACTAACTAGGTCTAGAGTTGAATATCCTCTCTCGATTCCTCCCAACTCCACCAAGAATTGTTGATCAGGCAATTCATAGATTCAAGCACAAATTAATATAGATAAACTGGACATAGCTTATTAAATTGGAAATTAAAGCTTACAAAATCATTGATTCACTTAAAGATCCATCACAAGCCCAAAAAGTGAATTAGTTCATAATGAATGAAATAAATACTGAATAAATCATAGAATTCATCCTTCCAATTACAAATAATAATCTAACACAAAGAATATTAGAAAACACCCTTCACGTAGACTAAAGATGCAATCGTCTTGAAAAACTCCTCGAAGTACTCCTCCACTTTTGCTCTCTAAAAACTGAACTTTTATCTTCTTAATCTCTCTAATAGATGATCTTTTTTGTGTTTGTGGAGTAGTATATATATCTAGCATAACACTCTAGCTGAATTCTCCATCCAATAAAGTTATAATGCCATACAAAATAGCTAAAGATCGTACCCAAGAAGAATTATAACTAAAGCAGGACTCCCAGAAGTTTTCCACCCCGCCCGTGGGTATCTATCTTGTAAAATGCCCTTCGCCTCGGCAGCTTATGACTCTGACTGACTAATTGAGGACCCCTCGCCTCGACGGGGGTATGTATGATATATATACGCCTCCCTGGGCTGCCTCTACCTACTAAATGACCGAAGACCCCCCCGGGTGAAAGTTTGAAACTTTATTTATACATCGTGGCTTACCTCTAATTTCGACTTGATTGCAGTATTGAGTTGCTTCCAAATATGCTCCATTTTCTTTCCAAACGCACCTACCTTCACCAATAGTACGTTAAATGCCACAACCACCAACCTACACATAAAACGACACAAAATAAGTAAAAAAATGCACATGTACACAAGATTATAGCAATGAATAAGCATGAATTAGATATGAAATCGCGTACATAAAATACACTTATCAAAATCCCCCAAACTTAAATCGTGCTAGTCCTCGGGCACAAGACTACTATATACAATGTGAAGATATGACTACGAATTTACTTATATGCTATCAAATCCAACAATATCTCAGAATCAAAAGTATCTTAACAGCCTCATCGAAAATAAGCAACTATACAATATCAAACATTAAAAACCATTCTACAAATCACTTTAATCCTCGAATCTCAAGCCATTATCACTGGTATAGTGTGTGTGTGTGTGTGTGTGTGTAACATCCATGATAACCGATACTAATTCAAATTCAATACTTAACCAATCTCTTAGAAGGAATCATGCCGCACAACCTTCAAAAATTCAAAAATAACTAGTTCCAACTAAAAATCAAACAATCACAAATCACCAGGGTTCACGAGGGGTACTTATGCTTTATTTTCCATTCACGGGGGCGTTTTGCTCTTATTTCCCGTTTTATTCATTTTTTTTATATACACGTAGCTATGCAAAGTCTTATTCCCTTAGGCTTTTCAATGCTACCTTAACGAGCTTTCGACCAATGACTCCCAGACCATTAAGACCTTAGGGCGCTAGGTGTAAATACAATCCCCTCGGGCTTACTTGCTCAAGTAACAAAGGCCACAAAACTAGACAAACACGCTACATTGTTTATTTTTTATTATTCATATTTTTTTTTTTTTTTTTTTTTAAAGTTTATATACCCCATACATCCCCCAACTTAAGTTCTTGCCTAGCTTTAGCCTTTACCAGCCATCCTTGTCATTTTATCATGAGCTCTAGCATTATCCTTTAGAGACCATTTAAGTACCGATTTGAACTTAACCAATCAACACAGATGTTTATTAAGTGTGTTGTCCTTTATACTAGTTTCAAACAAACTCAAGATTCAATTCATAAACTATCATTGTGTCATAGTTCTAATACTCGATACTGTATTTGCTACTTACTTGACAATCTCATCATAGGCCCACAATGCATGAAACACAACATTGAAAGAAGACAACACAACAATAATAATTACTAATTAACATTTTTTTTTAAAAGATTATAACAAAATCACGATAACAAAATGCATTACACTAATCTCTACTATGAATGCCCTATGCTAACATGCAATACTGAAAATAAAATGCAATACATAAATTTAATTGCCTAAAATTTAAAATGAGTCCTAAAAACTAAAAATGCATGCCAAACATGTATTTAAATCCCCCAAACTTAAACAATACAATGTCCTCATTGGATAAATGATCGAAATAAGTACGTGAGGACTTCCCTGTCAATGCTTAAGCTTGAGGAGTTGGTTGTTGTTCTTCTTCATCGGAATCACTCGGCGGGAACCGTGGCAGTGGACCGGGCTGTTGATATGGAAATTGTGCCGCCGGGTTGAAACTTTGGAGAGTTGTGTTCAATGAGGCAAAAGAGGCGTGCATAGCATCGAACATGTGCTCTTGCCTCATCGCCAATCGGCGCATTTCCCGATGAGTGGCTTTGGTGTGTACATTCATTTGATTTTGAAGATCAAGGAATTGAGATCTGGATATAGCCTCAGTCCTTGGTACCTGCTCATCCCCTTGATCGTTCATGTCATCATCTTTGTCCCCCGAAGCCTCTGTAGCATCCACATCTTCTTCTGATGATGACGAAAAAATAAAACCCACTCCTCGCGGGTGTGACTTGCCTCCTGCCCACACAGAATACCGCGTTATCATTCTAGAATCAAGCAACGCGAGTGGTATTTGAGTGGGCTCTTCATCGGACCATCGAACTCAGGTTTGATGGCACAACCCACATATGAGTGATGGGTGTGGGTGGTAATCCTCCCGAAAAATTTCCACGTAGGCATCGACGAATAGAAAAATAGATTATAGCTCGACGTCAATAATAAAGTCTTCCACAATGGTGAACAAAAGCAACGCCTTCTCCTTGGTGACGTCTGAAGTGTGTTGGGATGGAAGCAATTTCGCGCAAAGGAAGGTATACCAAATTTTTCCATAGAGGCTAAGGTTCTTGCTTGGGAACACAGTGCCTCCCTTTCGACCTTTCATCCATGACGTGCCTAGCTTTGTCATTGTCATGATAACCTCATCAAAATCCGGATCAGAAGTGTGGAGGTGCTCGTACTGGCAGTGGCGAGGCACCCGCAGTTGGTAATATGTATTAATAGCGTCCGCACTGAATGGAACCAACCGTCCTCGTACAAAAGCGCGAAATGGTTCTTTATCCTCAGCATTGGCATAAAACTCCTTGATAATGTTCACGACGGTGAATTTAACCCATTCCTTTTGATAAATTTGTGGCATGAGCTCCCCGTCGTTACCATCTGGTGCCAGCCCTCGCTCCGGTGTTAGGGCTTTGGTGAACATGTAATCGTACCGGTCAGCGGCTGCGGCACTTGCAAATTTTCGACGATCAAAGGAACGGATAGGTTGGGATGGTCGTGAACTCTCCCCTCGTTGGCGTTTTGATGAAGATTGTGAAGCCATTTCTCCCTATTGCTGGGTGTGCCCTAACTCTCCCCCAAACTCTGCAATTATCTTTCTCTAGCTCACAATTATGCTATCTTGATGCTTAATATGAAGTGTGGTGGAGAGGTTTGGAAGAATTGGTGTGATATTTATAGATGAGGAGGGTAGTCTAGTATTGGTGGAATGAGGAGGTGGAGAAGTGGGGAAATGGAGAGGAGTAATGGATTCTTGGGAAGGTAGGGAGAATGGGTGGTAGTTATGAAGTAGTGGGAAAAGTGTAAAAGTGTAAAAGTGGGAGTTATTGGGAAGAGAGAGAGACCAATTAACTTTGCCACGCCTATTCATCTTCCAGACCCCACCCGGCGGGGGTAAAGAGTTAAAAAAAGCCACCCCCGTGAGCTTAGTTTCCTTTTCTTCGATGTTACGGACCCCACCAAGAGAGGGTAATGAGTTATATAGGCATATACCGGCATGTTATAAACCCTGTCTAGCTATCCTGTTTTTCTACAATCTAACAAACTTTGCTTCCATATACTTGCGTGATGTTCCTTTTCTCAACTTGCATGACATGAAACATGAAAATTAGTGAGTAATAGATGTCATGTCATGTTGTGGAGAGTATATCAAAATTTTTATTTTATTCTTCTATCCAGTGGCTTACTAAAACTATGAATAAGCAAATATGACTGAAAAAAATATGATAAAAGAACTAAAAATTAGGTTGCCTCCCAATGAGTGCTTGATTTTAAGTTGTTCAGCCTGACTACTTCTTGTTTAAGTTGTATCAGCCAACGTGATAGCGATCACGTCGGTGTTGGCTTCTCTACCCCAGTAATGCTTCAACCGGTGTTCGTTGACTTTGAATCTTTCGAGAGGGTTACGACTGTAAATTTCAACTGCCCCGTGAGGGAATACTTGCTTGACTGTGAATGGTCCTGACCATCTGGATTTGTGCTTTCCGGGGAATAAATGCAGCCTTAAGTTGAATAAAAGTACTGATTGGCTTGGCTCAAATGTTCGACACAAAATTTTCAGGTCGTGCCACCTTTTGACTTTTTCTTTGTATATCTTGGCGTTCTCATAGGCATGTAGGCGAAACTCGTCTAGTTCATTCAACTGAAGTAGTCTCTTCGCTCCTACAACCTTTTGATCAAAATTTAGCTTTTTCACTGCCCAATACGCCTTATGCTGTAGTTCCACCGGTAGATGACATGCCTTCTCGTATAACAGTTGATATGGTGACATTCCGATTGGCGTCTTGTATGCTGTCCGATAAGCCCATAAATCATCATCCAATCTAAGTGACCAATCTTTCCGGCTCGGATTCACCACTTTTTCCAATATCTTTTTAACTTCTCTGTTCGATACCTCAGCTTGTCCACTAGGTTTGAGGGTGATATGCTGTAGCTATCTTGTGGTTCACCCCATACTTGGCCAAAAGAGCAGTAAATGGTTTATTGCAAAAGTGACTACCTTCGTCACTTATAATTGCTCTTGGTGTGCCAAACCTAGTGAAGATGTTCTTTTTCAGGAATTTGAGGACCACTTTGGCATCGTTTGTTGGTAGAGCTGCAGCTTTAACCTATTTTGACACGTGACTAGTCCACTGCGAGGAGAATGTATTGATTGTTCATGGACGAGGGAAATGGTCCCATGAAATCTATACCCCAAACGTCAAAAATTTCCACTTCTAGAATCGTTTGTAAAGGCATCTCATTGCGTTTCGAAATATTGCCCACCCTTTGACACCTATCACATTGTTTGACAAACTGGTGGGCGTCTTTGAATAATGTTGGCCAATAAAAACCACATTGTAGCACCTTCGCTGCTGTTCTCTCACTCCCATAATGCCCACCATATGCCGATGAGTGACACTCGTGCAGGATATTCTTCACTTCGCTGATACGGGACGCACCGTCGAATCACCTTGTCGGCGCACTGCTTAAACAAATATGGATCATCCCACATGTACCACTTCACGTCGTGAAGAAATTTCTTTTTCTGTTGCCTTGTGAGGTCTGGTGGTAGAATGTTGCTCACCACGAAATTTGCATAGTCGCCATACCACGGAATCTCTGCTGACATCCCAAAAAGTTGCTCATCCGGGAATGATTCATTGATTTCACATTTGTCATCTTTTTCTTTCCCATGGTTCTCCAGCCTCGACAAGTGATCAGCTACTTGGTTCTCCGTCCCCTTCCTATCCTTTATTTCTAAATCGAATTCTTGTAGTAGGAGAATCCACCGGATAAGGCGTGGCTTAGCATCCTTTTTTTTTATCAAATACCGAATCGTTGCATGGTCTGTATAGACTATCACCTTAGTCCCGATTAAGTAAGCACGAAATTTGTCAAACGCATATACCACGATAAGCAACTCCTTTTCTGTGGTTGTGTAGTTCAATTGAGTTTCTGTAAGTGTTTTGCTTGCGTAGTATATAGCGTGAAACACCTTGTCTCTACGTTGCCCCAAAACAGCCCCAACCGCGAAGTCACTTGCATCACACATCAGCAAATGGCATGCTCCAATCCGGTGCAACTATAACAGGGGCTGTAGTCAATTTCCTCTTTAACAATTCAAACGCTGTCTTGCATTCTTCATCAAAGATGAACGTCGCATCCTTTTCTAAAAGACTGCATAGAGGTTTCGCAATTTTTGAGAAATCCTTTATAAACCTCTTGTAGAACCCGGCGTGTCCCAAGAAACTCCGAATACCCTTCACTGAGGTTGGTGGAGGTAATTTTTCAATTATTTCCAGCTTTGCCTTGTCGACTTCCAATCCTTGAGCTGATACCTTATGACCCAAAATGATGCCCTCTTCCACCATGAAGTGGCATTTTTCCCAATTTAGAACGAGATTCGTTTCCTTGCATCTTTGCAGCACCATGACCAGATTCTTCAAACAATTATCAAAGTTGTCCCCATAAACTGAAAAGTCATCCATGAAGACCTCTACGTTTTTCTCTACCATATCCAAAAAAATGGCCATCATACACCTTTGGAAAGTTGTCGGTGCATTGCATAGTCCAAATGACATCCTTCTAAATGCAAAGGTGCCGTAAGGGCATGTAAATGTGGTTTTTTCTTGATCCTCCGGAGCGATGACTATTTGGTTGTAACCCGAATACCCATCCAATAAACAGTAATATTGATGTCCCGCCAGTCTATCTAACATTTGGTCAATAAAGGGCAGCGGAAATGGTCTTTTCGGGTTGCCTTGTTCAATTTTCTATAATCCATGCAAACCCGCCAACCCGTCACTGTTCTGGTTGGGATTAACTCATTGTCGTCATTCTTCACCATCGTCATTCCTCCTTTCTTCGGTACACACTGGACTGGACTAACCCATTTACTGTCTGAAATCGGATAAATGATGCCAGCATCTAACCATTTCAGAACTTCCTTCTTTACCACTTCCTTCATAATTGGATTGAGCCTCCGTTGTTGTTCCACCATTGGTTTTGCATCATCTTCCATCAGAATTTTATGCATACAAAATGAAGGGCTTATTCCCTTTATGTCGGCAATTGTCCATCCAATGGCTGATTTGTGTTCCCGAAGCACCCTCAACAACTTTTCTTCCTGCAATTCGTTAAGTGCAGCTGAAATAATAACAGGTAAAGAATTTAAATTGCCTAAATACGCATACCTGAGGTGCTCAGGAAGTGGTTTAAGTTCCAGCTTTGGAGGCTCTTCCAATGATGGTTTCAATTTTTCTGTTGTTACCTCTTCCGTGTGCAATGGTTCAAACTGTGTTCTAAATCTTGGTACTCGTGGCAATGAGTCTAGTAATTGAAGGTAATCTACCAATTCCGGATCATCAATCTCTTCATCTCCCAATAATGTTGTTTCTAATGGATCGTTCACCAAACTTTTGCTCATGTCATCACTAATGATTTGCTCAATTAGATCCAGTCGAAAACATTCTTCCTCATCCGTAGGGAATTTCATGGCCTTAAACACGCTGAATTTCACTTCTTGATCTTGGACCCTCATAATGAGTTCTCCCTTTTGTACATCAATGAGTGTTCTCCCTGTAGCCAAAAATGGTCTCCCTAGGATAATTGGGATGTTCTTGTCCTCCTCAAAATCTAGAATGATGAAGTCCGCGGGGAATATGAATTTGTCCACTTTCACTAAGATGTCCTCTACTATGCCTCTCGGATACGTAACTGACCTATCCGCCAACTGTAGGGAGATGTTAGTAGGCCTTGGATCGGGCAAACCTAATTCTAAGTACACTGATAGTGGCATCAGGTTTACACTCGCCCCCAAATCACATAAACACTTGTTGAAATGCCTCTCCCCAATCGTACATGGAATAGTAAAGCTCCCCGGGTCTTTGAGTTTTGGTGGTAATTTCTGCTGTAATACCGCACTACACTCCTCTGTTAATGCCACCGTCTCAAAGTCATCCCATTTCTTTTTCCTTGATAGAATCCCTTTCATAAATTTTGCATAACTAGGCATTTGTTCTAGGGCCTCTGCGAATGGTATGTTAATTTGAAGTTTCTTGAAAACTTCCAAAAATTTTGAAAATTGCTTGTCTAACTTTTGTTTTTGAACTCTTTGCTGGAATGGTGGGGGAGGATAAACAGCCGGTTTGTTAATTGGGTTGATTTTATCCATTTGTGTCTCATTTCCTTGCTTTATCTCACCCCTTGTATTTTCTGTCTCTGCTTCATTTTCCTTTGTAATCGAAATTTCTGGCTCTTGACCCACAAGCTGTTTTCCACTTCTCAACATAATGGCTTTACACTACTCATGATTACCCTTAGGATTTTTTGGTGTCACTTGGTAGTGTTCCTTGTGGTCTACTATTCACTGCCAACGCTATCTGACCCATCTAATTTTCTAGAGTCTTGATCGCCAACTGGGTGGTAGCTATGAATTTATCAAACTTTTCCTCCAGATCGGATTTCCTTTCTTGATATTGAATTTGTTGTTGACTATTCTAGAAAACTGGCGGGTATGTTTGACGTGAAGCTTGATTTTACTGGTTGTTGCTCCATGAGAAATTCGGATGATTCCTATTTCCTTGATTATATGTGTTCTGATAAGTGATTTGAGGAATTCTGTTGTAATTATTGATGAACTGCACAGCTGCTGGATTAATTGCACATTGCTCTGTTGGGTGTTCTCCTGCGCACAACTCACACACTATTGTCACTTGCGATGCTTGTTGTTTTTGTTGTGTTTGTGCGGCTACCACTTGCTCCAACTTCTTTGACATTGCAACCATCTGTGCTTGAATTGCTGTCATGTTATCTACTTCTAATACCCCAGCTGCCTTTGCATGTCATTCTCTCTATGTGGGCCACTGATAGTTATTAGTAGCCATGGTTTCAATCAACTCATATGCTTCCTCATAACTCTTAGCCAGGAATGCTCCGCCCGATGCTGCATCGATACTTGTCCTGAGATTCCCATGTAGTCCATTGTAAAAGGTGTTCATTTGTAGCCACTGAGGCAATCCATGATGTGGACATTTTCTGAGCAGTTCCTTGTATCTCTCACATGCCTCATATAACGACTCCCCATGTTGCTGTTCAAACATTGTGATTTCATTCCTCATCTTCCCAGTTTTTGCCGGTGGGAAGAATTTTGCAAGGAATTTTTGAGCTAAATCCTCCCAAGTTGTTATTGAACCGGACGGTAGGAAATGTAACCAACTCTTCACCTTGTCCCGTAAAGAGAATGGAAATAATCGAAGTCTCACCACCTCATCCGAAACTCCATTAAATCTAAAAGTGTCGCACATTTCTAGAAAGCTGACTAGATGCTCGTTCGGATCATCGTTTGCAAATCCCCCAAACTGAACTAAATTCTGAATCATTTGTATCATCCCAGGCTTAATCTCGAATGTATTCGCTGCTATTGCTGGCCTAGTGATGCTTGAGTGCAGTTCCGTCACCTTGGGTGTTGCGAAGTCCCTCAATGCTTTCCGATCTTCGGCCGCCATTACTATTTCCTCTTCCTTTTCAGGTAGTTCGAATTCTTGCCTCGTTTCCTTGATCCACTTACTCAACCTCTGAAACCTTTTCTCAATGTCGTCCTCAAAAGGCAGCAAGTCTGGATTTTGGGACCGAGTTCGCATAAACTAAGTTCAACACCTGAAATAAGAAGCACAAAAAAAAAATAAAAATGTCTAAGTAAAACTGGATTAATTAAACTGATATTGTAAAAATATTAAGGATTATACTAAAAATATCCCCGGCAACGGCGCCAAAAACTTGTTGGGTAAAATCTAATTACGCACAACACGCAAGTATACGTGGTCAACAAGTAATAAAGTGATAAGTCAAGTATCGTTCCCACAAAGATAATTAGCAAATTCCTTAACTTACAATTACCAATCTTTTATTAACCTAATTTTATTAAACAAACCAAATTCAATGATTTAATTTAACGAGACTAAAATTAAGAATAATTAAACTAACATAAATAATCACGAATATCAAAATCTGAATTTTCAAACAATTGATGGAGAATTAGACCTATGATTTCACCCCAAGCTTCACTTTGATTTTAACACCTTTATTCCAATTTAACGCACTATCCCAGTTTATTAATCAAGAACACGAACGTAGTATTAGCCACCTCTCGATGCACTAATACCATATTAACTTCAATCCACAATTAAGATTGAAATCCGTTAAACACCTTAATCAACTAACCCACTATATCTCTATGTGAATTATAATCGAAGAAGGTTGAAGAATAAGTTCTCTATCCGATTACATGCGGCGTTAAGCATATCTCTACCTTAACACACATCAAGTTTAAGCTACTAACAAAATCCTGAACACATGTTATACTAACTAGGTTTAGAGTTGAATATCCTCTCTCGATTCCTCCCAACTCCACCAAGAATTGTTGATCAGGCAATTCATAGATTCAAGCACAAATTAATATAGATAAACTGGACATAGCTTATTAAATTGGAAATCAAAGCTTACAAAATCATTGATTCACTTAAAGATCCATCACAAGCCCAAAAAGTGAATTAGTTCATAATGAATGAAATAAATACTGAATAAATCATAGAATTCATCCTTCCAATTACAAATAATAATCTAACACAAAGAATATTAGAAAACACCCTTCACGTAGACTAAAGATGCAATCGTCTTGAAAAACTCCTCGAAGTACTCCTCCACTTTTGCTCTCTAAAAACTGAACTTTTATCTTCTTAATCTCTCTAATAGATGATCTTTTTTTGTGTTTGTGGAGTAGTATATATCTAGCATAACACTCTAGTTGAATTCTCCATCCAATAGAGTTATAATGCCATACAAATAGCTAAAGATCGTACCCAAGAAGAATTATAACTGAAGCAGGACTCCCAGAAGTTTTCCACCCCCCGCCCCGGCGGGGGTATCTATGCTGTAAATGCCCGCCCCGGCAGGCTTATGCTCTGACTTGACCAATTGAGGACCCCTCACCCCGTGAGGTATGTATGTATATATAAAACCATTCCCAGCGTGACTGCCTCTAACTAAATGACTTAGAAGACCCCCACTGGTGAGGTATGAAGCTTGTTCATATGTCGTGAAATATTCCTCTATTTCGACTTGAGCATGCATTATTGAGTTGCTTCCAATTATGCTCCATTTTCGTTCCAAACGCACCTACCTTCACCAATAATACGTTAAATGCCACAACCACTAACCTACACATAAAACGACACAAAACAAGTAAAAAAATACACATGTACACAAGATTATAGCAATGAATAAGCATGAATTAGATATGAAATCGCGTACATAAAATACACTTATTAATGCCCATTCCTCAGATAGAAAAGGAAATACAGATTTTTGGGAAGAGTCAACTTCATTAGTAGGTTTATTTCTCAACTCACAGCAACCTGTGAGCCCATCTTCAAGTTGTTAAGGAAGAACTTCTCCATGAAATGGAACAATGAGTGTCAAAAAGCCTTCTTTACAATCAAAGAGCAACTAGTTAACGCTCCTATTTTGGTACCTCCCAGGGATGATGTTCCCCTGTTCTTGTACTTGTCCATTAATGATAATGTTATAGGCTTTATGCAGGGGCAAAAAGATGATAGTGGCCAAGAATGAGCTATCTATTACCTCAGCAAAAGATTTAGCAGCAGTGAACACAAGTACATTTTGATTGAGAAGACTTGTTATGCTTTAGCATGGGCTTCCATGAGGTTACAGCATTACCTCCATGGTCACACAACCTATCTCATATCCCGCGTGATCCTCTTAAGTGTGTGTTCAAGAGGAGAGCCCATCTTAATTTAATTGGTTGGCTATCCAGATGGCAGTGTTGATCCTACGGCGCTTTGTGTGCTTGGACATCGTCTACGTGTCGCAAAAGTCTATCAAAGGTCAAGGAATTATGGATCAACTTTCCGCCGCACCTGCAGGGGATTTCATGTTGGGTTTGTAATATTCAAGAACGCAATCAAATTGCATAAAAAGTGCGGAAACGTGTAAAATCAGAGTTTAAAAAATTTACAAACCATATACCCGGATCACCCTTTATGCATAATTATTAATTAAACAAAAAGATAAATAATAAAATCATACCCTTGAAGATCGAGCTTCCTCAGGTACAAGTTCACCTCCAAATCCTTTCACGTTCAACTTGAATCTACCGGGGTTTTGTTCCTTCCTTTGATCAATGTTAGCCACCCGTATGTTTGGCCTCTAGAGGTGATCCACCAAGAAAAAATAAAGATTCAAGAAGATGGGTATATGGCTCAAACCCTAGTTTTCTATCTCTATAGAAAATGCGTACTCTCCAACAAATTAGAATTATTACGTATGTTGTAAAAGTCAACAACCCCCACCACCCATAATAAGACTCCTCTTATTTATAGATGTGGGCAACCCACCTTAACAATTAAGGAATTGGGATTTATTTAATTAATTAAATTTTTTTAATTAATTAAGCTCCCTAATCTTATTAGGGATAATTAATTAAACTCCTTTAACTAATTTTCCTTCCTAATCCAATTAGGAATAAATGAGAGTACTTATATTAAATTAATTCCTAAACTCTTTTAGAAATTAAAATAATAATAATAATGTAATAATATTAATAAGACTCCTCTTATTAATTTATATTTAATATTTCTAAAATATTAAATAATAAATATTAAGCTATTTAATTTATTCTATCACCATAGATTAAATTAAATATACATAACATATTATTATGATTATGCCATTAACTTCTTAAATAATTATTCTTCCTTTTATGGTGTGACCCTTTAGGTTCTCCATATTAAACAGTTTTGTGAATAAATCAATTAGAATAATTCTAATCTTATTTAAATAAATAAATTAAATAATTAATTTATTTAAATAAATAATATTTATTCTACAATAGGATAAGCCTCCCTAACGATCAACGACTTTCTAGATAATATAGATTTCAACATTAATCATAAAAGAACCTTTGAGTAAATAGTTACTGTATAATTCAATCCTTCCACCATACAATGTCCCAATTAAATATAAGACATGGAATTTCATCAAGTCTTATTTTATTTAATTATATGTATTTCGATCCTTAAATGCACAACTCAAATAATGCAAATTAGAAACTCCTTTCTAATTTCATTCTCGCTTAACCAAGGACTCTTTGGGTTGTCATTTATCGAATCACATAGGACATTTCTCTTCTTTTAATAGAAGTGGTAGATTCTTTATTGATCATACATTATCTCCATGTATAAACTTATTATACCCAAGCATACCCTTTGATATACCCTAAGGGTCTTAAGGAATAAGTCAAAGTATAACTCATCATACACAAGATACTATGATGATCTCAAGTCCAAGGATCACTTATACTACTATCACTACAGAATTCCTATTGACGAAAAGTAAAACTACATTAGGTATTCCTTAGCGAGCCACGCTTCGATGAACTTATTCTCTAATAAGCACCTACATACTTGCTTTAGTGTCTCCACACAAATGATCATGAGATCAATCATCCTCATCCAATGAGCAAGCAACGTATGTACCAATCTATCCGGATTCACTAATCCCCAATTTAGTAATCCAATGATTGGGAACTATTTTAGTTTTAAGCTTTCTAAGAATTTAGATCTCATTAGAATGATCATCATCATTATTCTAAAAGCATTGCTTAAAACTATGGGTTTATCACATATTATAAAACAACATCATGTAGATAATTAAAAGCCTTTAATAAATTAATACTTTTTATTAATAAATGAATAAGATTGTTACAAAGTATATGCTTTATCATCAAACATGATTGGCTTGTGTGCATACTACTTTCAATCTCCCACTTGCTACTAAAGCCAATCGTCCATGGTATCTCATACTCTTCTTCTCTAAGTGATGATTATCCTGCTGTTGGATAAGCTTTAGTTAATGGATATGTAATGTTGTTCTTGAGAGTCCACTATCTCTATAGTGATTTCCCATCTTTCAATGATTCTAATAATCAAATGAAAGTGCCACAACACATGTTTAGATCCAAGATGAGACTTAGGAACTATTCCTAGTTCTAATGAACTTTTAATCCAAACAATCAACTTGCGCTTCATTTATAGCTATATACTTTGTCTTTATTACTAAACCAACAACTCTTTCTTTGTTTGGAACCTTTCCAATTCAACGCACCACTATTCAAGATAACGCTTTACCTTAAAGTGGATTTTCTCGTCATCTTGGTGCATCTCGAAAAACTTGAGTCCATTAAGCCCTCTAGTTTTAATTTAGACCCACCATGAATATGATCACATCCTTAGTGCTTGGGTTAAGCACTTTAAGATGTTTTTCAACGACTCATAGTGAACTTCTCCGAGAATATGGTGATCAACATCATGTCTCGTATATTTCATTGCATACATGATTGTCACTCATGCGCGACTCTCTTTTCGTGAGTCTATGGGGACTATTAAGAGATACACTCCATATCTCATCTACATGAGACATCTCTTGGAGTTTGCCATGCTAAACGACTTTAGCATCAAATGAATATACGTTCCTTGGGTTAAGTCGAGCATCCTCTTAAATCTATCTATATAGATTTATATCCCCAATTAAGATACTCTTCCAAATCATTCATGGAGGAATGTTTAGACAACTTTATCTTTACTGATTGTAGCATTGGTATGTCATTCCTTATCCGTAGTATATCAACATATAATACTAGGAATGTCACGATGCTCCCACTGACCCTTTTGTACACACTAGGTTCATTCTTATTTTTGATAAAATCAAACTCTTTTGATTGCCTCATCAAAACGAATGTTCCATATTTGAGAAACTTGCTTCAATCCATTTCTCTGAGTGTCTACAACACTTACCTCATCGTATGTAACTGGATCATCATCTTCTATGATGCGTACCTCATCATCATCATCCATGATGAATCCATACCTCCTAGGTATCTTGATTACTATTTGATTTTACAATTCGGTTGTGCTATAATAGAATTCTATCTACGGGTTCCTCTTATTTGACTTATAGTGTTTTGTGGTTCTTGAACTCTTCAAGATCTATTATCCTCCATTAGCCCTTTCAATGATAAACACCTTTATCTTAGAAGGCAAGCGTGTTTCGCAACAAACACCTTTTGCTAAGTAGGATTATAGAACATATACCCTAAACTTACTTTAGGATGTCCCACAAATCAGACATGTCAAATCTTGTCCCAAGCTTATCCTTTTGAAACCTTTTCACATAAGTTTGGACAACCCTTATCTTAACATACTTAAGATTAGGAATCCTCCCTGTCCATAACTTTTATGGAGTCTTGGGGCTGGATTTTGAGATTACCTTTTCGTAGATATGCAGCCATTTCTAGGACATGATCCTAGAAGGATACTGGAATGTCAGTAAAATCATTATGGACCGCACCATGTCCAACAAGGTACGATTTTTCCATTATTTGAGAAAACCATTTGAGATGATCTAGAAACTTATTGCACAAGTATTTATTCCTTGATCTAATCAAAGAATCTTAATACTTTGCCAATTTGTTTCACTTCTGAATTCTTTGAACCTTTCAAATAATTCACACTTGTATTTCAACAAATACATACATTCAACTCTTTGAATGATCATCTCCTTTTCTTATACTAGTTTGTTCAATTTACAAAATAATTTTTCACGTAAGTCAAGTATACAAAATCCATTAAGTAATCTTTTCATCTATACAAAACATTATTATTATAAATAGAACAACAATTGTTCTTAATTATAATACCAAAAATTTTATTGTCCAACAATAAAATGGAAATAATGTTTTTAACAAGAATTGGAATACAATAACAACTTATTGACTTAATAGATTTGCCCGTAGGCAGTGCTAAACTATAAGTTTCTATAGCTAATACAGCAACCTTTGCTTCATTTCCCACACATAAGATTATTTATCTTTGTTTAGCTTTCTACTTCTTCTTGGTCCCTTCATAAATCTGTATTTATGATAACCAAAGTCGATATCCAATATCCAAGTAGAACCTTGACTTAAAGAAAAAATTATTTTAAATCTTGAACAAAATTGTATTTGTAACCGAAACTTCATTAAGCTTCTTTGGTTAGCCTCTTGCAAGATGCTTCTCGCGATTTCTTTCCAAAGGTCCGGGCTTATTGCGGTGGAAGCAAGCTCCTTTGCTATCCGTATCGCTTTTGTTCTTATTATCCTTTGTTTATGCCTTTCTATTTACCTTCTTTGAATCGTTGTTCTTTTCAGAAGATCCTTTGGCCCCTACCAAGTAAGACTTGATCTTTCTTGGTTGAAAGTGACTCTCAACAATTTTTCAATATGTTAAGCAAATCAACCGAGGATATCTAGCTTGTTCATATGAAAAATTCACAACAATTGTGAAAGGAGTCCGAAGTGAGTGCAAGATCAAATCTTGGCTCAACTCTCCATTCATGACAAAATTCGTTGTCCTAATTGATCAATCAAATTGATAATGTTAA
Organism: Panax quinquefolius; assembly: GCA_020205615.1. NCBI lineage: Eukaryota > Viridiplantae > Streptophyta > Magnoliopsida > Apiales > Araliaceae > Panax > Panax quinquefolius. The sequence continues at coordinate 75,301,294 of CM035155.1, read as the reverse complement.
GGACTTTTATCTGTCTGTAGTGTCATCGGTCATTCTAGATCGGAAGAGCTCCTTAGATAACGATATCTATCAGTCCTACTTTCATCACCATCAACTACTTGATGTGCGGGAATATAGTAGGAGCATCCATAGTTTCATCTTGTGGCGAAGCTCGTTACTCATGGATGCGAGCATGATGCATTGAGCCAACTGTGCATCATCTTGCCACTTTCTAAAAGTAGCAATCTCTTCCTCAGAGGCATTGTCTGCAACCATTGCAGGGATAGGCGTATTAAGGACATAAGATAACTTTTTCACCATGAGAACTATTCTCAAATTCCTTAACCAATCCGATTTAATACGGTTTGGTTAAATAACATCTAATATGTTTCAGTAGTGATAGTAATTTTAGACATTGTAAAATTACAGAAATGAATTTATAATTAACAACATTTTAACATACATTCTTTTATTAATTACCAAAATAAATTAGGTCTTGTTTTAAATTGGTATCTCCCACTATTTTCTTCAAACTATATTACCCTCACTTATATAGTTCGGCAAAATCTAATTAAAGATTTGCTAGTGAGAATAAGGATCCCATTTCAAATGTATATAGCCTTGTGGTGACACAACAAACTATATATAAATAAATAGGTAGACAACTTTTGTCAATTACATCAACTATCTGACTCCTTTTCTTTTGCCTCTTAGATTATTTTGATCAAGTGGTGGCACATCCGAATCAAAATTATCCAAGTTAAGTCCGACCTAGCACTCTATATATTCAAAAAAGAAAAATATCATCCTTGTGGTGACACAACAAAATAATATTGTTCAATTTTCTTTATAAGCATCAAATGTGATAAATTAACATCTTAAATACTTAATACTTGCCTTGTGGTGACACAACAAACTCATATTAAATATTTAATACTCTATTAATTTTATCATGCTAGAAAGACGACGTTCGATATTCCAAATATCTTTGAGCGCTTAGGACTTAATATAAAAATTAAGGGGTTTGTTATTAATTTGTCTCATCTTGTTTTTAGCTGCATTTACATATATATATAAAAATACGCGTCATATTAATGAACATGCGAAGCATGTTTGCATAATATATAATATATATAGTATAAGCATGCACATATAGAATACTATATTCTACACGAATTGATTATGGACTTTTATTCTAGTTTGGTTCACTAGAGCCACCAAGTGAACCAAAAGGTCAAACCCTAAGGGGTGCAAGAAATAATATTTAAATATAACTATTACATTTAAACCCTGCTCCATTACAAAGCGGGTCTTCAAGCGCTCCTTGTTCCTTGATCTCCAATTTTTCAAAATTAATTCTAACTATTCCTATTACAAAACTATTTAAAATAAATAGAAACCTTGATCGTGATCGAGGGAAGTACATAGGAGGGAGATAGAATTTACATTAAGAAAAAATTAGAGAAGGCGAGGTCTGCTGTGAGACCCCATTTAATAAAACCCATACATTCATGCATCCAACTAAAATAAAATCCAATCACATTGGTCAATAGTCCATAATCAATCCCATTTATTATCATACATATCACCATATGCATCAATACATAACATTCATCTTATGAATAATAAATATTCAATATATATATTGATATCATTTAATGGGCAAATTTAGTTAGTATAAAATCTAATTTTGAATCAAAATAAACTCCTTTATTTTAATCCAAATTTAAATCAAAATAAAACTATTTTATTTTGATTTATCCAATTTTGAATAAAATAAACTATTTTATTTTAATCAAAATCTTTGATCAAAATAAACTCCTTTATTTTAATTAATTATGGAATCCAATTCCATGTAAAAAAAAAAACTTTTATTAAAAGGAAACACGAATTATTTTCCTATTCACAAATAAACTCCTTTATTTTGAATAATATGAAATCTTATTTCATATTTAAATAAACTCCTTTATTTAAGGAAACATGGATTCTCTTTCCTATTCACAAATAAACTCTTTTATTTTGAATAATATGAAATCTTATTTCATATCTAAACAAACTCCTTTATTTAAGGAAAGATAGATTTACTTCCTATTCACAAATAAACTCCTTTATTTTAGAAAAATAAAAATCCAATTTCAATTCCAATTAGTTATCATGGAATCAAATTTCAACTCTAATTAGTTAGCATGAAATTTAATTTTAAAAATTAAAATAAACTTCTTTTTTTTTAATAATAAAATAAACTTTTATTTTAAGATTAAAATAAACTTTTATTTTAATTATAAAATTTTTTTTGATATATATATATATATATATATATATATATATATATAATATATATATATATATATATAAACCAATATATATATATATATATATATATATATCATATATCATATATCATATATCATATATATAATATATAATATATATCTACATCTCCAAAAAAAAAAAGATTCACGTTTTAGTAGTATAACATTATAACAGGCGAACGGTTATTAAATATTCTTGTTAATTTGATTGCCGGTTATAGTAGTACAAGATTCGCGAATAACAGGCTCAAGTTTTTTTTTTTTTTATACAACAAAATTATGCCCAATTAAATTGTTCTAAACACATATCAATATACAAATTAAATCGAACAATTAATAATTTGCATAAAGGTTTGGCTCTGATGCCACTTTTTTGGTTTTTAAATTTCAAAAACCCAATCAAATTGCATAAAAAGTGCGAAAACGTGTAAAATCGAGTTTAAAAATTTTACAAACCATATACCCGGATCACCCTTTATGCATAATTATTAATTAAACGAAAAGATAAAGAATAAAATCATATCCTTGAAGATCGAGCTTCCTCGTACAAGTTCACCTCCAAATCCTTTTCGCGTTCAACTTGAATCCACCGGGGTTTGTTCCTTCCTTTGATCAACGTTAGCCACCCATATGTTTGGCCTCTAGAGGTGATCCACCAAGAAAAAATAAAGATTCAAGAAGATGGGTATATGGCTCAAACCCTAGTTTTCTATCTCTATAGAAAATGCGTACTCTCCAACAAATTGGAATTATTACGTATGTTGTAAAAGTCAACAACCCCCACCACCCATAATAAGACTCCTCTTATTTATATAGATGTGGGCAACCCACCTTAACAATTAAGGAATTGGGATTTATTTAATTAATTAAATTCTTTTAATTAATTAAGCTCCCTAATCTTATTAGGGATAATTAATTAAACTCTTTTAACTAATTTTTCTTCCTAATCCAATTAGGAATAAATGAGAGTACTTATATTAAATTAATTCCTAAACTCTTTTAGAAATTAAAAATAATAATAATTGTAATAATATTAATAAGACTCCTCTTATTAATTTATATTTAATATTTCTAAAATATTAAATAATAAATATTAAGCTATTTAATTTATTCTATCACCATAGATTAAATTAAATATACATAACATATTATTACGATTATGCCATTAACTTCTTAAATAATTATTCTTCCTTTTATGGTGTGACCCTTTAGGTTCTCCATATTAAACCAAGTTGTGAATAAATCAATTAGAACAATTCTAATCTTATTTAAATAAATAAATTAAACAATTAATTTATTTAAATAAATAATATTTATTCTACAATAGGGATAAGCCTCCCTAGCGATCAACGACTTTCCGATAATATAGATTTCAACATTAATCATAAAAGAACCTTTGAGTAAATAGTTACTGCACAATTCAATCCTTCCACCATACAATGTCCCAATTAAATATAAGACATGGAATTCTTTGTCAAGTCTTATTTTATTTAATTATATGTATTTCGATCCTTAAATGCACAACTCAAATAATGCAAATTAGAAACTCCTTTCTAATTTCATTACGCCTTAACCAAGGACTCTTTGGGTTGTCATTTATCGAATCACATAGGACATTTCTCTTCTTTTAATAAAGTGGTAGATTCTTTATTGATCATACATTATCTCCATGTACAACTTATTATACCCAAGCATACCCTTTGATATACCCTAAGGGTCTTAAGGAATAAGTCAAAGTATAACTCATCATACACAAGATACTATGATGATCTCAAGTCCAAGGATGACTTGTACTACTATCACTATAGGAATTCCTATTGATAGGCAAGTAAAACTACATTAGGTATTCCTTAGCGAGCCACGTTCAGTGAACTTATTCTCTAATAAGCACCTACATACTTGCTTTAGTGTCTCCACACAAATGATCATGAGATCAATCATCCTCATCCAATGAGCAAGCTACGTATGTACCAATCTATCCGGATTCACTAATCCCCAATTTAGTAATCCAATGATTGGGAACTATTTTAGTTTTAAGCTTTCTAAGAATTTAGATCTCCTTAGAATGATCATCATCATTATTCTAAAAGCATTGCTTAAAACTATGGGTTTATCACATATTATAAAACAGCATCATGTAGATAATTAAAAGCCTTTAATAAATTAATACTTTTTATTAATAAATGAATAAGATTGTTACAAAGTATATGCTTTATCATCAAACATGATTGGCTTGTGTGCATACTACTTTCATTTCAAACCATTGGAAACATACTTCCCCGATGAAGGGGTAATAGCAGTTCAGCAACACCATCAGTACAATGCATGCCATACGTGGAAAATGTATTTTGATGGAGCTGTTAACATGGAAGGCTCTGGAGCTGGAGCAGTTCTTGTATCCAGTACGGGGGAGCAGTATCTCGTCGCCGTCAAATTGCAGTTTGTCAGCACCAACAACACAACTGAGTATGAAGGTTATATCATGGGGCTAAAACTTGTCCGTTCAATGGGCATCAGGCGGTTAACTGTCTTTGGGGATTCAGAGTTGGTAATAAACAATCCACATGAATCTATCAGACCAAAGAATTACATTTGCTGCCTTACCATCGGCAAGTTTTACAGATGGCTTTGGAGTTCGAAGAAATGTCCTTTTCACACATTCCTCGTAATAGGAATGATTTTGGGGATGAACTAGCAAAGTTGGCCTCCTTAATTCACATACCTGACAAGGAAAACATGTCAAGCATCACATTTTCCCTGCAAAAGGCAGGGCTTATGCGAACTATGTTAAAGAAGTATCGGATGAGCTACCTCCCATCCACAACCCTTGGTATCAACATATCAAGGAGTATCAGTGAGATGGATCTACACCCGCTAAGGCGAGCCTGACTGAAAAGAGGCGGATCCATCGACTTGCTATGAAATTCTACCTAAGCGGAGATGCACTCTATAAAAGAGATGCAGGATTAGGTCTCCTCAGATGTCTGGACAAAGACCAAGCTCAGAGGCTCATGGATGAGATCCATGGTGGGGTATGTGGCCCACAAATGAGCGGACCCCTACTTGTCAAAAAAATTCTCAGAATAGGGCATTATTGGCTTACGCTCAAAGATGACTATGATGATCACATCAAGAGGTGCTATCAATGCCAAATTCATGGAAATGTTATCCACGCCCCTCCAAGGGAACTCCACAATATGAGTTCGCCATGGTCCTTCTCAATGTGGGGAATGGACGTGATCAAGCCCATCGAGCCCAAAGCCAGTAATGGACATCGATTTATATTCACCATGATCGACTACTTCACCAAATGGGTAGAAGCAGTCTCCTTCCCCAGGGTTACCAAAGAAGTCATCATTTCTTTCATCATAAACAATATCGTCTGTCGATATGGACAACCAGAGGTCATTGTGTCAGACAATGCTAAAAACCTCAACAACAAAATGATGGAGGAGTTACGCAGTAAATTCCACATCAAACACCTTAACTCCGTCATCTACCGTCCAAAGATGAATGGTGTTGTTGAAGCGGCTAATAAAAACATTACGAAGATCATGCAGAAAATGTCCGCTAATCACAAAGGATGGCCTGACCTCTTGCCTCTGATTTTATTAGCCTACAGAACTTCAATGTGTACTTCCACTGGGGCAACACCCTACTCATTAGCTTATGGGATGGAAGCAGTGCTCCCCATAGAGGTGGAAATGGAATCCCTCAAAGTGTTAATGGATGCTCAGCTGGATGAAGACCAATGGGTACAAGACAGGTATCACCAATTGTCTTTAATAGACGAAAGGCGAACTACGACTATCTTCCATGGTCAGTTATATCAGCAAAGGATCGCAAGATCCTACAATAGGAAAGTTCGGCTACGACATTTTAAATAACATGACTTGGTTTTGAAGAAGATTGTCGATAACTAAGATCAATCTAAGGGAAAATTCCTCCTAATTGGGAAGGCCCGTTTGTTATCAAGGAGGTATTGATAGGAGACGCTCTCAGACTACAGGAAATGGATGGTGATGAATTTCCACATCTTATCAACTCGGACATCGTGAAACGGTACTATGTCTGAGGTTTCCATCAAGCAAACATCCTGGTTTTTGATCATCAATCACCAGTCATTCCGATTTTCTAACCCTTTTTACATACTCTTCTGCCCCTCAGGGAAACATACACTTTAAACCAGCAGCCTGGTTTCACCTCATTTCAAACCTTTCACACAATTTTGGTTATCCCTCCAGGGATTGAACCTTTCGACAGGATTAAACTTTTCTATGCTTGTAGTTTGTCTTGAAGACGGGATCAAACTTTTTCCACACTTGTAGTTTGTCCCAATCATGGGATCAAACTTTCTTCTCCCAGCAGTATAGTCTGCATATGGGATTCATACTTCTCTTCGGGTGCAATTCACCCTGAGGGGCAAACTACGTCGACCTGATCTCTCTGATACCCGGGAGTACGTAGGTAACCATATTCTATATAGCCCGATCATAATAAAAAAAACACAAAAACATTTCTGCCCTTTTTATACAAAAACAAAAACAACAAAAACACTTCTACACCCTTCTTCATCAATAAAGCTTCTACACCCATCTGCCTTTCACATTCAGCGTTGAACCTCTTGCACCAGGTTTGAACTACGCAGACCTGATCTCCTCCTCAATAGGAGTACGTAGGCAGCCATTTATGGTTCGGTCTAACTCCCTACCAGAACAAAAATACTTGTCACACGGTACTAGGATCAAACTTCAATCTACCACATTTCATCGACTTCAGACAAAAGGGATGGAACTACCTAACCTCTCCTCACAAATAGGAGATTCGGCGACCATCTATGCTATGGTTGTGCCTCAAAGAGCAACACCAATCCATAAGAGATGTAATTAACTAGGCTTCTCACAAATAGGAGTACTGGCAACCATCTATGGTGCGGTCAATCTCAGAGAGGAAAAGCCACACTCCTCTCCATATTTCCATACAAAAACCAGTCCCAAGACACCAAAGATGGTAGGGATACACACAGATCAATGATCAGTTCTAAAAGATCCTGTGACATCTCAATGTCCACACATCAAGGATGAGGTCATAATGCATCAAGATCACAAGCCCTGAAGAAACAGGCAAATATCAAGCAAGTATCAAGGCACAACTAAAAGGGAAGTAAATTAAAATATATTTCTCTGCCATATATAATACTATTTGATATATACATATGTGTTGTACCTAACAAAATGGCTAAGCTAGTCTGTGCAGGAAAATACAAGTCTATCTACGAATCTTTGTGTATGCGGACTATCAGATCTAACATAGCATCCCTCTTTGAAGAAGGAGGTAACGCAGCAAGCTCTTGCCCAATGGTATCTACACGAGCTAGCAGGTCTGAGGATAACTGCATGGTGGCATGATGCTCATCAATGTATGCACTCATATCGGCCAGGATGCCAGTCGTAAGGGATCTCACTGAAGTAATGTCTATGACGGCCACATCCCAGGCAGATAGGGTAGCATCCCGCTCTACAATCAATGCATCTCTGGTTGATCTAGCCTCGTCTCTCTCTAATAGAGCTATGTCTCTCCCATCAAGAGTTGTCAACATCAAGGCCCTAGCCTAATCTCTCTCAATGGTCATCAGATGTAGACTCTACTCCAAATATTGTGTTGAATGCTGAATCATAGTATCACTCGTAGTGGGAGAATCCATCACAAATGCTGGCAACCTAGCAGTCAAATCCTCATCGATGGGAATATCAGCCTCCTCCATAGGCTCCTCATCATCGAAATCAATCACCTGCACTATGAATACTATTGTAGCTGATGCAGTCTCTGTCTCCATCCATGCGGAATACTCTGCAGAACAACCCGGATGGCTGATGGAAAACTCAGCTAGCTCATGTTGATCCCAACAAAGCGATAACTTTGGATCTCCTCTCTGGCGATAAGTGGTGAAGAAGCGGCCGACTCGATGCCCCCTCAAAAGGATGGAAGTTCTAGAATTGGTCAAATTGACACATCACGACTAGTGGGTGGTAAGTAATCATGCCTGTCAAACCAGCTAGAGGAAGATAATCCATGCCCGGAGCATGAGTAATGAAGTTGTAGGGTGAGTGAAGCCCTGTACACGGCAATATAGCAAACGGATCTCCGATCCCTGCCAGGAAAGCTGGCCAAGATGCAACGTCTATACACTCTGCAGGCTGAAAGGAGTACGACATGGCTATATCATGGGTGAAACAATACCCATGTCATCTGAAAGTGCCAATCGATCTCAAGTGTGACATAAACCACACGTACAGCATGACCGAGCTGCCTGTAAACACTCCCATCGGATAAGTGTAGTAGTATGTGGTTGACCTCAGAGTCTCTACTATGATCATCGGTATAATGGTATGACCCTCCCTGAGAGCTCTCACTGCCATGATGACTCCTATGTCCAACTCATTAATGTACCGATGATTTCAGTCGTTGAAGTACATTTCAACAAAGGTCAAGCAGCCTTGACATTATTTAGCTGTTGGCAAGTAAATCCAGTGAAGCATCGGAGGATGTCCAATGATTTCATCCATTGAAGCACATTTCAATGAAGATCAAGCAACCTTGAAGTTATTTCAGCCGTTGGTAAGTAAACCCAATAAAGCATCAGTGATGGTCCGATGATTTCATCCGTTGAAGGACATTTCAACGAAGGTCAAGTAACCTTGACGTATTCAGCCGTTGGCAAGTAAATCCTGCGAAGCATCGGAGGATGTCATGTGATTTCAACAGTTGAAGTACATTTCAACGAAGATCAAGCAGCCTTGACATTATTCAGTCGTTAGCATGTAAATCCAACAAAGCATCGGTGATGGCCCGATGATTTCATTAGTTGAAGGACATTTCAACAAAAGGTCAAGCAACCTTGACATATTAAGCTATTGGCAAGTAAATCCAGCGAAGCATCGGAGGATGACCGATGATTTCAACCATTGAAGTACATTTCAATGAAGGTCAAGCAACCTTGACGTATTCAGCCATTGGCAAGTAAATCCAGTGAAGCATCGGAGGATGTACGATGATTTCAGCCGTTGAAGTACATTTCAACGAAGGTCAAGCAGCCTTGACATTATTCAGCCGTTGGCAAGTAAATCCAGCGAATCATCAAAGGATGTCCGATGATTTCATCCGTTAAAGCACATTTCAATGAAGGTCAAGCAACCTTGACGTTATTTCAGTTGTTGGCAAGTAAACCTAATGAAGCATCAGTGATGGTCTGATGATTTCATCCATTGAAGGACATTTCAATGAAGGTCAAGCAACCTTGACGTATTCAGTCGTTGGCAAGTAAATCCAATGAAGCATCAGAGGATGTCCAATGATTTTAGCCTTAAAGTACATTTCAATGAAGGTCAAGCAGCCTTGACATTTTTTAGCCGTTGGGACATAAATCCAGCGACGAATCGGTGATGGTCTGATGATTTTATCTGTTGAAGGACATTTCAATGAAGGTCAAAAAACTTTGACGAATTCAGCCATTGGTAAGTAAATCCAGCGAAGCATCGGAGGATGTCCGATAATTTCAGCCGTTGAAGTACATTTCAACGAAGGTCGAGCAACCTTGACGTATTCAGTCGTTGGCAAGTAAATCCAGCGAAGCATCAGAGGATGTCCGATGATTTCAGCCGTTGAAGTTCATTTCAATAAAGGTCAAGTAGCCTTGACATTATTAAGCCATTGGAAATTAAATCCAGCGAAGCATCAGAGGATGTCCGATGATTTCATCCGTTGAAATACATTTTAACGAAGGTCAAGAAACCTTGACGTATTCAACCGTTTGCAAGTAAATCCAGCGAAGCATCGAAGGATGTCTGATGATTTTAGTCGTTGAAGTACATTTCAACAAAGGTCGAGCAACCTTGACGTATTCAGCCATTGGCAAGTAAATCCAGTGAAGCATCGGAGGATGTTCGATGATTTTAGCCGTTGAAGTACATTTCAACAAAGGTCAAGCAGCCTTGACATTATTCAGTCGTTGGCAAGTAAATCCAGATAAGCATCGGAGGATGTCCGATGATTTCATATGTTGATATACATTTCAACAAAGGTCAAGCAACCTTGACGTATTCAGTCGTTTGCAAGTAAATCCAGCAAAGCATCGAAGGATGTCTGATGATCTCATCCGTTGAAATACATTTCAATGAAAGTCAAGAAACCTTGACGTATTCAGCCGTTGGCAAGTAAACCCAATGAAGCATCAAAGGTTATCCGATGATGTCAGCCATTGAAGTACATTTCCACAAAGGTCAAGTAGCCTTGACATTATTCAGTCATTGGCAAGTAAATTCAGCGAAGCCTCGAAAGATGTCTGATGATTTCATCTGTTGAAATACATTTCAATGAAGGTCAAGCAACCTTGACGTATTCAGCCGTTGGCACGTAAATCCAGCGAAGCATCGATGATGGTTTGATGATTTTATCCGTTGAAGTACATTTCAACGAAGATCAAACAACCTTGATGTATTCAGCCATTGGCACGTAAATCCAGCGAAGCATCAGAGGTGGTCCGATGACAGTAGCTATTGAAGGATATTTCAACGAGGTGGTTAGGCAACCATAACAACACAAACTGTTGGCAGTAACTCCGACAGAATATTGGAAAGATCTGGCGATACAAACTAGAGAAAACCATCCTCGTTGGGGAGGACCGGTGATGTAATTTGTTATATAAGTCTTCATCAGACAAGGCACAATTCCCCATGAGTCTCTCGTATATGAGAGTTACATCCTCAGTGGAAAGTCTGTACTCAGGATTAAGGACTTTGGTGATAACCCCAATGTCAACATCCTGGAGGTTTCTGTTAACTTTGGAGTAGACATCCAAGTAGTTCATCAGGGTCATCAGTGATAGCTCCATTCCCCAACAAAAGTCGTGGGAGCAGACAATTATTACATCCTGTTGTTGGAAAACGATCCAAGAAACTACATTTCATCATACATTTGCATAATTCTGCATTACATTGCATCATGATTATCTTATCATATTTCAAGTAACTAGTTTTCGTTATCCTATTTATGACATTACATTGCATGAATATGATAAATATGGGCATTTGTAGACACTTGAAATTTTGCATTCCTGTCACCAACATTGCAGGAGGGCAAAATCGTCATCTAGAGATAACCCTGGAAGTCAAATTAGTTTAATCCAGGAGACAACCCCAGAATACTCAATTTTCCATCTCGGAGACAATCCCAAGATACTCAGTTCCAGTCCCAGTCCCAGAGACAACCTCAAAAGATTCAGTTCCAACCTCGGAGATAACCCAGAGGGATGCGGTTCTAGTTCCGGAGATAACCTCAAAAACGTCGGTTCTAACCCCTCGAAGTCAGTTTCAACTTCTGAGGTAACCCTAAGGCACTCAAATCAAACCCCGAAGATAACCCCAAGAGGTTAGGCATACCTCAGAGACAACCATGAGGACATTCAGTACTCACGGCGGCCCAATCTCAAAGATAACCCTGAGCAATGTCTGCTAAATCAGCCCAGAGCCAGAGATAACCCTGGTGAGGGGCAAAATCATCATTTTGCCACCTCGATACTACATTTGCGTCATCTAAATAATAGCTCAACCCACATTTCACATGAATTGTCCCATACGAACCATAGCTTAAAATCCTGAGTGACTACTACACAAGACAGCACACTAGATAGAATTTGAAGACTTGAAGATCTGGTTATGGACCCATCTTCCTGGCTTCGTACAACGTCTTATCCCATTTCATTGTCTGTCTCTCGACAACAGCATTCCAAAAAGGTATTACACGCCTCAATCGGATGCCCGGATTGAAAGTTATGAAGGTTTAAGCGGATAACGTGTTGCATGCATGCATGTACTTCGAGACGGCGGGGCCCGTAGAGCCCAATGACACCCCGGGTAGCTGCAGGTAGACCTGGGGCTCCCCCTTCTATAAATAGAGGGCTTAGGGTGGCCATTTTAAGAAGAAAAAAGGTGAGAAAGCCCTATCCATTTTACTCTATACACACTTTAAATTGAGTGCTTTCTCTTTCCAAACACTTGTGAGCTCGTGTTTTGCTATATTTAACCGGTGGAAACCGAGTATTCAATCATTAAAAGACATCTAAAGTCTTCTTGGCAGCCCACTGTAAGACATCTCGGATTTCTTAAGCCCTTTTCTCACTTCCATCCACACATATTTATTCAATTTGAGAGTCGTGTGTGTGTGTGTATGCCCAGATCATCGATCCGTGGCTTTTATTGCTTTTATATATATAAATACTTATATATATATATATATATATATATATATCTTGTTATCAAACTCTGTTTGATTGAGCCTGGATTTACATCCGGAGCGTTTATTGCTTTAATATATATATATAAATACTTATATATATATATATATATATATATATATATATATATATCAAACTCTGTTGATTGAGTTTGGATTTACATCTCGAGTATTTCTATCAATATATATATATATATATATATACTTATATTTATTATTATCAAAATTCAAATCGATTGAGCTTGTGATATCCATTGTGTTTCTTTTTTTATATATATATATATATATATATATATATATATATATATAACATTTCAACAGGGCACTGAGATAACTTTGTGGCCATTTACCGCTTTTATATATATATTTACATTTCACGTCCTGCCTGGAGTTTACTTCATAGAAGTTGATTGTTCATTATATATATATTTATAGCTTTTATATATATATATAATTGTTTCTCAGCCTGCAAGTTAGATTTGCCTAAATCTGGCTATTTCTCAGTTTAACCGATTCATGGTGACTAAACTAGAAAAGCTGAAGCTGGAATGCATAGATTTACTCAAAACGAATTAGCTTTTACTACAGGCTAGATTTGTTCCAATCTAGCCATTTCACACTTTAACATGTTCATGCTGACTAAAATGGAACCGATGAAGCTGAAATGGTTTAGATTTCTTCAACTCTAGTTCTTGTTTTAGCTTTTGTACATATTACTTTATCATGTGAGCCTAGGAGTCATGTGATCACAGATTTAGTTTTTGAATCTAGATTCGGTTCCCGTAATGGGCATTTTCAGTCGCAGTCAGCTTGTAAATTATTTACGGTGTCTGAATTTTCTTAAATGGCTCTCATGCCCACAAGGAGTTTGGCGCTACTATGTGATACCCCCAAATTCGGGTCCACAATATAATACTATCTAAATACCCATTTATATAGAAATAGGAATACATAACTCATTAACATATGTTGTTAATACATAAGTCCCTGATGATTGGGTAATTATACCTATGAATTGGATATATGTGGGCTTTAAATTGTTGTATTCTCGAGTCTTTTAGAAACATTTTTATTGTGTTTAGTTGTTATTTTGCAGATTCAGGAGCTGTAGGGGCAATTTGGGGATTTGAGCTTTTGAATGGAAATTTAGTAAATAATTCAAAGTCCAACGTTGGGGCGCTAGTTCCAAGATTACATACAAATATTGTATACCGAGGCTCACCAATGGGTGACTAGTTAACGTGTGGACTAAAGATTTAACTTGGATTTGGGAATTAATTGAGATGTTGATTGGGAAAAGGATTGTGGTTAGATGAAAAGGATATATAAAGGATACTTTGCTGATTTAAAAGATGATCATCAACCATAATTTAAGGCTAGCAAGGGATTACTTGAAGATTGAAGGATTTACTTTAGAGTTTCTTCTTCTCCTTATTTTAAATTTGTATAATTCCTTAAGGATGTTTTTCAAGAGATTGTTGGTTTTAATTTCTATTATGAACTAATTCTTTCATTAAGACTACAATTGAACCTTTTATGTCTATAAATTAATTATTTGATTTATTCCTATTATTTATGTCAAAGTGACTTGTTTATCATGTTTTGTGTTTATTGATTAATTATTTGGCTAGTAATTACCTTGTTACTCTAGAAGGATTTGGGAGAGGAGATCTAGGGTTAGAACTGGACATGATAACATGTATGCTTATTTATTTGCATGACGAATAATTAGGGTCATGAATTGAATAGGAATATCTGTTCACTATATATAACAAATTGGGAATTGGGATTAAATGAGTTTAATTTAATTGTTTTGCATAGGAATATCGCAAGATTAATTGGATTGAATAAAATTTAACTGATCACTTGGAAAAGGGCTTTTGACACTTAAAATTCATGTTAACAATTCAGTAGGCATAATAATTGCGATAATTGGATAATTGGTTTATAGTTCATAATTGGGGATATTGGAGTCTTAACTTTATTTATCTGAATTCATTTGCCAAGTCTTAGTTTTTATTTAGTTGGTTAAATTTTGGAGTAATCTATTTTAATTAATTAATTTAGTTTTCTTATTCGAAAAATCACACTTTACGATTGTTTAAATTAAATTGAATTGGTATAGTGCTAGTAGTTGAGTTTATTGATTGGAATTCTCTGTGGGATTGGCACTTTATCATATCACTTTATTATTTGTTGGTCATGTATTTGAAAATTCTCTTGGCGCCATTCTGGGATTCTTTATTAATATTAATTCAAAGGCACTTTATCATATCACTTTATTAATTTGTTGAAGACTATACACTTGCACATATAATCTGATTGACGAGAAAACCATAATGACTTTGTCAACAACCACATGTTTTGAACGCGGCGACATGACATTCCCTCTTCGCACCTCGGTTTATATGGAAAGGCTTTTATATGCTTTATTAATATTAATTCTTCTTTGTAAACCACCGGAAGGCGACTCATATCCATTAGGATACTCTAGGAAGTTTAGTCCCAAAGCAGGAACACCGTACACACACCAAAAGGATCATTTCAAACCTCGGAGATAACCCTCAGTTTCATCCTCAAGCGATAACACCAAGGAATGTTGTTGCGATTCAATGATAACTCAAAATGCTTGTTTCAAATGCATGCTATCGACTCAACAATCTCCGACCTCCTGTCGAGGCACTCATACCTCAGACCCGGAGCTAACACCGGGCAGACAGGCATTCTCACAGATGCCCTTGCGGCATTCAAACACTTGCAGCAGTCCAATCTCAGATGTAACCCTGAGCAACGTCTGCTTTTAACTCAAACCGGCGTTAACCCCGGTGAAGAGTCAAACGTCATCTTACCACCTCAACACCTGCACGTCGTCTCAACATTTCATACATACATACATACAATAATGTCCCACAAAAACCGAGGAGTTATAATCCCGAGTGACTATTACGTGTGGCAGCACACCAGATAGAATTTGAAGCTTGAAGACTATGGGCATGGTCCCTCTTCCACGACTTCGTCGACCTCTAATCCATGTCATTGAGTAACTCTCGACGACAAGCGATCAAGAAGGTCATTATATACCTCGTTCGGATGCTCGTATTGAAGTACACGCAAGTTCGAGCGGACATTACGGTGCATGTACTTGAGACAGGACCTGGACGATGAACCAGGCGTACTGCGGCAGCATCTGCTGACCATTAGTTCTATAAATATAGAGCTTGGGCTAGCCATTTAAGAAGAAAAGGGAGAAGCCCCATCCAATTTGCTCTGTACACCCATATATTGAGTGTTTCCTCATTTTAAAATCTGTTAGCTCACATGTAGCTATATTTTTATCCGGTGGGAGCTGAGTGTTTATCCATATAGAGTTATAGAAGCCTACATTGGCAGCCCACTGTAAGCCTTCTCACACTTTATAAAGCCTTTCCTTTCATATTTGCACACACTATAATACACATTGAGAGTCGTGTTGTGTGCGTATGCCCAACTTAATCAAGTGGTTTTCATTTCTATCTCATATATATATATATATATATATATATATATATATATATATATATATATATATATTTTTATATATGGACTAACATTATTGAGTTATTCCTCGATTGAGCTAGACTTATATGCAGGCGTTTACTTACTTGTATATATATATATATATATATATGTTATGGAACATATCGTGAGCCTAGATTTTATATTAAGACATTTACCTCTTATATATATATATATATATATATATATAATTGTTGTCGGACATATCCGGTGAGCCTAGAATTACATCCGGTGCATTTATTGCTTTTATATATATATATATATATATATATATATATATATTTACATCGGTATGAGTTTACTTGCATTGGCCTTTCTTTTTTATTTTACATTTAAATCACTTTGAGTTTAGTTATTGGCGATTGATTGCTTTATTGCTTTATTTACATTTAAGTCCTTTGGAATTTACTTATTGGCGAGATGATGCATTATTGCTTTATTTACTTTTACGATCCCCATGGAGTTGCTTCATGGTGGTTGATCATGTCCATATATATACATATATATATTTATCGCTTTTATATATTTATATTTAGATCCCTCATGGAGTTGCTTAGGTGGCATGGTGGTTGATCATGTTTGTATATATATATTTACATCTTTTATATATATAATGTTACTTCTTTCCATACAAATCTAGTATCATGTCGTGTGAAACTAGGAATCATGTGATCACAGATTGATCTCTCTAAATCTAGATTAGGTTTCGTGATGGACATTTTCAAATTATGGCGGCTTGTACGTGAATATAGTGTCTAAATTTCCTTAGATGGTACATCATGCCCGCAGAGAAGTTAAACCTTTCTTTATATATTATTTTCTCGAAGATGCTTAGCATCTCAAAATAAAAGCAAACAATAGAACATTTTAATAATAAAATGGAAGTATGAAAAGGTCTCAATTCTGTTGAAGCACGGGGTTTGAAAACCTCTTTTACAAAACTTCATTGCTATATCTGAAGTAAAACTGAATTTTATATAAATTCAACCCCTGTATATATAAGTGCGAATCGAGGCCTACTTTTACTTTCAAATAATTGCACATTGATCTACACACACACACATTCATATACTTAACAGTTTCTTTGAGAAGTGGCATTTGTCACCGTGGCAACACGAATGTCGAGGGTGCCTAACACCTTCCTCGTCGCATAATCGAGCCCCCGAACCCCAAATGAATCTCGGTTTCACTGAACGCGTTTAGCGATGTCGATCAACGGGTCAATGTCTGAAACCTTTTCCGGTTCGTTAGTACTGACCAATTAAATACACCAATGGCGACTCTTAAAGTCAAATCATCGACATTAGACATGTGGGATATTTTTCACTTGTTTTTCAAACAAATCTCACATTAACACAAGAAAAATGCTAAGAAAAAACCAAAGAAAAAATCCCGAATGAGAAAAAATGGAAATGGAGGTCTGATGGGGTTTGAAAAACCTCTTTTGAAAATTTAAATGGATAGATAATAAGAGTTCTAAAGGATAAATGCTAATGGAATGGAGGAACAATATGAATAGCTAGTGATGGCTAAATTTATATATAAATTCAAGTTTGGGGAAAAATATTTAGAGTATATAAGCTATCAAAAATAAAAAGAATTAGGGATGGCTAGTTTTATTTGGGGGCCTTTGTTACTTGACGCAAGTAAATGCTTGAGGATTGTCTCTACACCTAGCTGGAATAGCTAAGGTCTTATATATAAATGCAGGAATTAGTTGGTCAAAAGCTCAGCTAAAAGGGTATACTTTGTTAGCTTTAATGGAATGAGACATTGCACAGTCATGTTTAAAAAAATGAATAAATAACGGGAAAAAGAGCAAAAAGCCCCCGTTAATAAAAAATTTAAAGCATAAGTATTCCATTTTGACCCTTGGACTTTGGTATTTGTTGATTTTAGCCAAATCTAGTTTA
Source organism: Panax quinquefolius (assembly GCA_020205615.1). Taxonomy (NCBI): domain Eukaryota; kingdom Viridiplantae; phylum Streptophyta; class Magnoliopsida; order Apiales; family Araliaceae; genus Panax; species Panax quinquefolius. Next base: position 75,283,245 of record CM035155.1, on the reverse strand, counting down.
TTTGAGGAGTTCTCGAGTTTTCACTGTATGATGCCTTCTAAGAAATCTATTATGTTTCATATTTTGCTTTTCATCAATTAGCATGGTTGTTGAACACACACACGATATCAGTAATAACAGATTTAGATTTGTTGATTGTTGGGATATTATTGATCGGTCTTAATATGATGTATTAGCATGTTATTGTGATTTTTCTGAGGCCTAATGAATATACAGTGTGCTATTTGAGTGCTGGAATTATAAATATGTAGATAGTTTTAGGTGCATTTGCATGGTTGTTTAGTTTTTCGTGTTGTCTTGTGTTTTGTTGCTTGAGGACAAGCAACAATTTAAGTTTGGGGGTATTTGATGATTGGGTAGTATACCCATGAATTGGATATATGTGGGCTTAAATTGTTGTATTCTCGAGTCTTTTAGAAACATTTTTACTGTGTTTAGTTGTTATTTTGTAGATTCGGGAGTTGTAGGGGCAATTTAGGGATTTAAGTTATTGAATGGCAATTTGGTAAATAATTCAAAGTCTAGCACATCAAAGTATTTGGTTCGATCCTTACATCTGATGTCGAGGCATTGAAGCCCGACCATGGTTGATTAGTTGTGTGCGTGGACTAATGATTTGACTTGGATTTGGGACTTAATTGAGATGTTGATTGGGAAAAGGATTGTGGTTAGATGAAAAGGGTATATAAAGGATACTTTGCTGATTTAAAAGATGATCATCAACCATAATTGAAGGCTAGCAAGGGATTACTTGAAGATTGAAGGATTTACTTTAGAGTTTCTTCTTCTCCTTATTTTAAATTTGTATAATTCCTTAAGGATTTTTTTCAAGAGATTGTTGGTTTTAATTTCTATTATGAACTAATTCTTTCATTAAGACTACAATTGAACCTTTTATGTCTATAAATTAATTGTTTGATTTATTCCAATTATTTATGTCAAAGTGACTTGTTTAATTATTTTGCTAGTAATTACCTTGTTACTCTAGAAGGATTTGGGAGAAGAGATCTAGGGTTAGAACTGGACATGATAACATGTATGCTTATTTATTTGCATGACGAATAATTAGGGTCGTGAATTGAATAGGAATATCTGTTCACTATATGTAACAAATTGGGAATTGGGATTAAATGAGTTTAATTTATTTGTTTTGCATAGGAATATCGCAACATTAATTGGATTGAATAAAATTTAACTGATCACTTGGAAAAGGGCTTTTGATACTTAAAATTCATGTTAACAATTCAGTAGGCATAATAATTGCGATAAATGGATAATTGTTTTATAGTTCATAATTGGGGATATTGGAGTCTTAACTTTATTTATCTGAATTCGTTTGTCAAGTCTTAGTTATTTTTTAGTTGGTTAAATTTTGGAGTAATCTATTTTAATTAATTAATTTAGTTTTCTTATTCGAAAAATCACACTTTACGGTTGTTTAAATAAAATTGAATTGGTATAGTGCTAGTAGTTGGAGTTTATTGATTGGAATTCTCTGTGGGATCGGCACTTTATCCTATCACTTTATTACTTGTTGACTGTGTACACGTGCACATATAATTGATTGAAAAATTGACCAACAAGTTTTTGGCGCCATTACCGGGGAATTCTTTATTAATATTAATTCCATATTAGTTATAATCAATTCGGTCTTAATTTAAGCGTTATTTATTTTTTCTTCTTATGTTTTGCGAATTCTTTGTGAGTGTATGCACACTAGATCGAGGGCTAAAAGGAACTTTTCTTTATCTGAGCGATATCGAAAGGAAGTTCCGAAAATTATAGTTGACTAGTGAGGTAATACCTGTGGAAGAAGATCTAGTATCAAAAGAAATACCAGTGAACATGGCAAGGGAAGAACAAAAATCACTTAGGGATTATGCCATGCCGATTGTCACATATATCTGATCAGTATTAGGAGGGTGACAATTAATGCAAAAAGTTTCGAGATAAAACCGGGAACAATTCAGATGCTTCAAAATGCAGTGCAGTTTGGGGGTAGTTCAACGGATGATCCGAACGAGCATATTTTGAGTTTCTTGGAAATTTGCGACACCTTCAAATTCAATAACATTTCGAAAGATGTTATAAGGTTGAGGTTATTTCCGTTTACATTGAAAGACAAAGCTCGGAGTTGGTTACATTCATTGCCTCCCGGTTCAATCACCGCTTGGGACGACTTAGCTCAAAAATTTCTAGCAAAGTTTTTCCCACAAGCGAAGTCGGCAAAACTACGGAACGATATTCACACCTTTGCACAGTTCGACTCAGAAACTTTATATGAGGCATGGGAAAGATTATAGGATATGCTCCATAAATTTCCACATCACGAAATTCCACAATGGATGCAGGTTGGGATATTTTGCGACGGATTGCACGCGTTCACAAGAGCCAGTATTGATGCAGCAACAGGTGGAGCGATCATGGCTAAAAACTTTGATGAGGCCTATCAACTGTTAGAAACGATGGCCAACAATAACTATCAGGGGCCCATGACTAGGTCTAATCCTCCGAAATACCGGGAAAGTTTGAAGTGGATCTGATGACAACGTTGGCGGCCTGAGTTTAGCATTAGCTAAGAAAATGGAAACATGGAGTCCACCATCTGCTTGACAAGTAGCAATGGTTTGTGAGTTATGTCTTTGGGAGTCGTCTCTACGGATCGGTGTGCCATCAAGTCTTAGTTTTTATTTAGTTGGTTAAATTTTGGAGTAATCTATTTTAATTAATTAATTTAGTTTTCTTATTCGAAAAATCACACTTTACGGCTGTTTAAATAAAATTAAATTGGTATAGTGCTAGTAGCTAGAGTTTATTGATTGAAATTCTCTGTGGGATCGACACTTTATTTTATCACTTTATTACTTGTTGACTGTGTACACTTGCACATATAATTGATTGAGAAATCGACCAACAGTCCCAGGTCCGCTAACCTTAACATTATAGACATACCCCTTAGATATACAAAAAGGGTTTATAATACAACATAATAATAATAATGTTCATTATACTAATTTATCACTATGCCTTTTCCTTTGTTCTTCTTCACGGCACACATACAACTTAGTCCCTAAATGAAAAGTTTTTATTTAGCAAGGGTGAGAAACAAATTTGCTCATGAAGTTAAGACATCTGATAAATGTATAGGAATAAATAATAAGTCTTCTAGCATTCTACTTGACAGCAATAATTTGATAATGAAAGAGTACAACGCTTTCAAGGTTTTCTCGATATTCAAAGGAATAATCAAGAATCAATTCTATGAAATAGCAAAGTGGAATGTTTTCTAGATTTATGTTGAGCGATCCATTGGTTCTTGAACTTCTCTTCTCGAGTAACTATCAAAGATTTGACTTTGATATACTCAGGTGTATCAGATAACCATAAAGATTAAATTATACCCCTCTGCAAGTATATAAAGTGATCAGCTTTATTATACCTATATTATGCAATAATACTTAATCGCAGCGTAAAAGGCGAAATATCGACCAATAAAATATTCCCTTTATATAAAAGGTTGTTCTTCTCAGTCTCAGAACCAAGATTTTGATTTAACAACGAAATACTATGATTTCAATTTCTAATTACTTCTCGATCTAGCCAAAATAATTGGCATCGATCTGTCAATAATAATTGAATTCTCTTCTCGAACCTATCAAGTTCTAGCAAATGTTTGTCTAGCCAGAGTAATTAGTTAAGACATTTCTGAACATAATTCGATAATAAGCGAAATTATCTGTCTTGTCGAATTTTATCTTCTACGATATGAATATCCAATGACGGTTATTCTCTGATGTATATTTTCTGAATCAGTAATTCAATTTGAATTATTAAACATGCACTAACTGCGAATAACCAACAATAAATTCTTGGACATAGTATAAATAACAATAATTAACCACTATAATAATTGAATGAATATAACTCATGGTTGAGTTAGGAAACTTGACTCTTCCATGATTCTGACTACCTGATAAACTTATCTGCTTTCGAAAGACCTATAACCAATAATATTGGTCTCACAATTAGCACAATAATATATAACACATAACACTGTATTTTACAGTCAAACTTCTCCTAGGCACATTGCCACATAGTCACATCAGTGTTTATAACCTATATAAACACTTATCCAGTCTAACTAATTAAGTCCGGTTGGACTTCGGTCTATTCTCGGTGTTTTGGTCACCCTAACCAACAATTAACACAGTTATTGTCAAGTAAATTTGGTTTCTAAGCTTCAATATTATTTTAGATAAGTCAAATATCATTAATAATATTTTTCGGAAGCTTTTAATAATATTTAAACAATTATTATAATTTATAATAATTTTTCAAACACTAAAATCATTTTAAATGATTTAATTATTAATTAATCATATCATCATTAATATTTAATAATATACAAATATTAATGACATACTTTAATCAAAATATTAACGTTATTATCAATAACTTAAAATATTTTAAATCAACAATATCCCACTTAAATGATTTTTAAAATAATTAAAATCATTTTTAAATCATTACCATTAATATTTAAATATTAATAAAATTATCATCCAAATATTAAAAAGTCATTAATTATAACTTCAAATATTTTTTTAAATCATTTTTCTCATTTTTAAATGATTTTAAATTAATAAAATTATTTTTCATTCATTTATTTAATATAATAATTAAATAAATCTAATATCATTAATATTAATTTATTAATGAGAATTCTCCAAAAATATTATAAATTATATTTTATAATTCAAAATAGTTTCTAACACTTTATTCTCATTTAAAATAATTTTTATATCAATAAAATCATTTTTAACTTATTTATTTAATTTAATAATTAAATAAATCTAATATCACTAATATTAAATTATTAATGAAAATTATCTAAAAATATTAAAAGTTACATTTTATAACTCAAAATATTTTTAAACACTTTATTCTTATTTAAAATAATTTTCATAATATTAAATCATTTTCTCTAATTATTTATTATACTAATTAAATAAATTAAATATCATTAATATTCAAATAATTATAAATATTAATGAAAGATATCTAAATTTTAAAAATTATTTTCATAATTTAAAATAATTTTAAAAGCATTTTTAATAATTTTTGAATTTATTTCTATTTTTTTTATATTTATTTCTAGAAATTGAAATTAAAATTATAATAACAAAATCATTTATAGCCCTTGACCTGAAAGAGTTGTTGTTGGTGTTCTTGAGCTCGAGAACAACGATAGCCGATTACCAACATCTTATGTTTGACCGACTTTAATTTATATTACGATCATATTACAGGCTCACTTAAGCTTTGATATTGTGTAATGCGTTATATGTAATACTCTTGTGGCGCCCCCAAAATTAGGTATCGTCACCCATCTTGGGTGCCACTTACATGGTACATAAATTCAAATACAAACTTAATTATACATATGTAGTGTAACATCTGACAATCATACATAAAGCGAGAGTTCTAATAGGAATATTGTCATTTAAACAATATCCATACTCGAGAGTCCTCATTACATTTATTGTCACACTATTTAACGAATAGTGAGGACTACTAATGCTATCTTCCGGGACCATCACTCTTTTCCACTTCGTCCCGGCTATATTCTCATTTCTGAAGAGAAACGGTGAAAGAAAGGGGTGAAGCTCAACTAGCCCGATGAAATATATTATGACTAAGATAATGCGAATAAATTATCAATAGTCTTCAACAATATTAAACCCGATAAAATACAATGAGACAACCGGTTTAAACTGCGGTGAATATCTGATCCATTGAAAAGAGTCAGTAGAAAATAAAATCTACTATCTTTTAGGTTTTAAAGGTTTTCATCAATTTTTATCACTAAGACTCAGGTTTAATGAATAAACCACAATATCTAATCATCCACATTACCACAGTCGAAGATTTTCATCAAATTGTCAATGGTCATGACTATCTTAGAATCACCCACAGTCATAATCATACCAAAAACTATCCATCAACGCATTCTGAACACTTTGAGGACTTTTGTCACATCATTTATATCAAGCCGTGATTATCTTAGAATGATCCACAATGTCATAATCATACTAAGTTCATCTATGCACGTAAGCGAAGATAACATAATATAACATGAGGATGATGACAATGACATAATAATTCAATAAAACAAGTTTAAGAATTATTTAATCCGAGAATTATTAACGTCCAAATTGTCGACGTGATCTTGTTTTGTAGAGTAAAATTCAAGAATGATCGGAAGAATATTTCCATGAAAAGATCTTTGAATGAAGCATGAAATATCGAGGATATTCTACTAATTTCATGGAGTATAGAAGTCAAAGTTTTAACCATTTGGGTATAATAAAGAATGGAATAACAAAAGAAATCACCATGCATGCGATACTTTGACAAGGCAGGTTATTCGATAGAATAATAATAACGGAACCGGTCGGTGAAATTCACACAAGCGGGATGATCCAACGTGAATAATAAATGCTTGAATAATAAACAATGGAACCGAGTCGGTGTAAAACACACGAACGAGGATATTCCAACGAGAATAATAAATGCGGAATAATAAACAATGGAACCGAATTCCTGTAAAACACAGACAAAGATATTCCAACAGAATAATAAAGAATGGAATAATATAAAGTTTTCACCAAGTATAGGGTATCTTGGCGTATCTGAGGTTATGTATAGGGTATGGCACTTTTACGAGTTATTCAAACGAAATAATAATGAATGGAATAACGAAGTTCTCTTCATGAATAAGAAAGAATAATACCCTTACAGATACAACAAATAATATCCCTTACTTAGTAAAAGACCTTTGGATATCAAAGTAGTGAAGTACGAAATACTCTTCTTCTTTTTCTCTGTAGATTTTTCTCTATAGCTTCTCTATAATTTCTCTCTTTAGAGTTTTAGTGAATTAAAGAAAATAATGAAGGAATGAGCTTCATTTATAGGAAAATAGAATGCATAGTAATTAATCCATGAGCGGTCCGATTGATTTACTTTATTACGACGGTCCCATATTTAAAAGCAAAATCTTTTAAATAAAATATCATATATTCTATTTATATAAAAACATTTTACTATGCAAACACTATGCAACACTATGCATAATAAAATATAATATATTCTATTTATAGAATAACTTTAATAAAGTATTATGTTTTATATAAAAAGATGTTTCATTTTATTACGTTAATAATACGAATAAAACAAAAGCGTCATTATCGCTTATAATAATTCATATTATTAATCGTGATAATGGAATCAAACCGAGTGACTTCTCACATAAGCATCGATAATCAATACCGGTAATACTACTATGCAACCACACGTATTCTTTGTACTTTTACTACTGAGAGTAGTTCAACAAGATCAATCGGTAAAACTTCATGATTATTTGATAAAATATATTTTTGTCGTTTTCTCGATCAATAAATAATTACATTGTGAGATTCCACCAATGATTGAGTAGTTATGCGAATATTCCCTTAAACCCAAATATTCCCCACCAATCGAATATAATATAACCACTTGCATACTTTGCAAAATTTATAAATACTACCCACAACTATAATATTATCTCAAATTCACACCATAATATTAAAAAAATTATTTCGACAAAATTTAAATCTTTATTGATAAAATCTGGGGTCTCACAACTACAGTTATCAATCCTTAACATGGTCTTACAATATCTCAAATGCAAAATCTGAAGCCACAAAGTAGCTATCAGAACAAGTTCTGGGTTTTCTGGGCAACCCAGAAACCCAGCAGCTTCGAGGGTCTACTTTTGAGCTTAATTATTTCTATGTTCTGGTCGTCAAATCAGTTATGTTATGGTCCAAATCTATAGTACTAGTATCAAGGTACATTACTACAATAACAAATCAGTTTAACAACAACAGATCCACAAGATACGACTCGGTCAAACCCTGTCAGAGGGTTGTTCATCCGGTTTTCTGGAAATTCCATAAAACAGCTATCATGGTCGAATAGGATACTTTGACCACTTGCTACATTCGATCTGTTTACTTTTTAACAGATCTAAAGGCACGATTCTAGAGTCCACAGCTATAACTTGATTACAAATACAACATCAAACAACATACCATCTGTCATATCCGGGCCTTAAAAATAATTGTCAGACTCTGGTTTAGCCTCTCTGGGTTACCCAGATTTGGCCCGGTCATGCCTGGTCAACGGGTTTTGACCGTTAATAACTACAAATCTAGCCATTTAATGGTTGTAAATCCACTTCCAAATCAAAGACGTGTGGCTACAAACATAAAGCTTAAAATAACTCAAAACATAAACACATGAAGATCTAAGGCAACTGATATTTGCTTGTCAGAGCATTTTTAAACACAAGAACAGTTTTGAAAAATTTCACTTTTTGTCAACTTTGATGCTATGGATCTATGGTAGATCATCATAGGTCACCATAAAACATCCTTTAGCAAGATTCTAAACATATAAACACATATTTGAACATAGCATACAAGATCTAGAATGAGATAGGGCTTATACCTTCTCCTGAATATGCTTGATCTTGGCTTTACCTGTGACGCCCCCAAAACAGGTATACATCACCCATCTTGAGTCGCCAGATGCATGGTACATAAATTCAAATACAACTTATTTATATAACAGTCATGTAAAATACGACAAAACATAATCTAAGTTTTAATAAGAATATTGTCATCTAGATAATATCCACACTCAATGGAGTCCTCATTTATTATCATACTATTTCACAGAATAGTGAGGACTACTAATGCTATCATCTGGACCGTCACTCCGTTCACCGACTCGTCCCAACTATATTCTCATTTCCTGAAGATAACAGTGAAAGAAAGGGTGAGCTCAACTAGCCCAGTAAGAAATATTATGACTAAGATAATGCATAATAAATTATCGTTAGTCTTCAACAATGTTAAACTAATAAAATACAATAGACATTAAGTTTAACTGCAGCGGAATAAGCAATCTATTATAAGAGTCAAGTAGAGCATGATATCTACTATCTTCTATGATTTAAAATGTTTTCATCAATTTTTATCATTTGAGACTCGACAATAAATAAACCACATCATCGAATCATCCACCACTACGGGCCAAGGATATTCATTAAATCATCAATGGTCATGACTATATCTAATAATCCCTGGTCATAATCATACCAAAAATTGTCCATCAATGCACTACAGACCACTGAGAACTTTTACCACATCATTTATAACATTACAGGTCATGATTATACCAAATGATCCCTGGTCATAATCATACCAAGTCCATCTATGCACGTAAGCCAAAGATGACTTTCATCACAATATAAGCATGAGGATGATGACAATGATATAAGCATTAATCAAACAAAAACAAGGATAAATATTAAAGACTTTAAATTTATCCAAATATTATCAATCACTTAATAAACTCATCATCTAATATTATTAATATTATAACAATATTTTAATCACTACATAAACTTATAAACAATTTATTTCAATTGTTTACACTTTACCAAATAATGCATTTAATCATTCAAAATGCCATACTCATAAGATTTCATCACCAATGATCAAATCCTCATCAAAATATGTATATACCCTATATAGGATTCCCAAGCCATAAAATCCTATTTTCCAATTATGTTACTTCACATAACATATTTAATTCATTTACTCATAACTAGTTCATTTTCATGAAAATACCAAATCAGGTCCCAAAATATTTCTTTTTACGGATTTAGCATAATATAGTCCCATATTGAACATATATTTTCTCGAAATTTTTAAAATTCATTTACTATTTTTCATATGGCCAAAACTGCCGAATATTTAGACATTTATCATAAATTGTACTTTCGTCCAAAAACTCCGAAATTTACAGGGTATACTCCTGTTATATACATGTACTCCCAATAAAACTTTCACCAATTTTGGAGTTAACAACAAAGATTATAAGGGTTTACTTTTAAAATAGTCTTTTCCCATAAAATCCATAACTCTTAATCTATACATCCAAAAATCGCCATTTTGGACACAATCTAGAAAACTTATCAAACTATCATTTTAAATTTTTCTAGAATTTTTGAGGGTCAAAAAAATTACGAAAATGCCCCTAGCAGAAACCCCTTTTGAATGAAAATACTATTCACATGAATACAAAGGATGATTCACCATACATGCGATAATCCACATAGACAGGTTATTCCAACAGAATAATAAAGAATGGAATAACAGAAGAATTCACCATGCATGCGATAGACCGCAAAGACAGGTTATTCTCAACAGAATAATACAGAATGGAACCAGGTCATGCGTAAACCGCACAGACAGGATATTCCAATAGAATAATAAAGAATGGAACCAGGCCATAGGTAAATCGCATAGACAGTATATTCCAATAGAATAATAAAGAATGGAACCAGGTCATGCGTAAACCGCACAGACAGGATATTTCAACAGAATAATAAAGAATGGAATAACAACAGAATTCACCAGGCATGCGATAAACCGCACATACAGGTTATTCCAACAGAATAATAAAAATGGAATAATAGAAAAATTTCACCATGTATGCAGTACTTCACATAGATAGGTTATTCTAACATAATAATAAGGAATGGAATAACAATAGCTCTCTTCATGAATACGAAAGAAATAATACCCCTTACCTTAGAAGAAAACTGGATACTGGAATAGTGAGGTAGCAGACTTCTCTTCTTCTTCTTTCTCTCTATAATTTCTCTCTATAATAATTGCTCTATATCTTTAGTGAATTGGTACAAAATAATGAAGGAATGAGCTTCTATTTATAGGAAAATATAGTTTCGATAATTGCACGTTTTGGGGCTCGAAATATTACAGTATAATACCTTCATCTTTTCCTTCATTTTTAATTTAGTCCTGCAAGTATTATCAAACTTGCATCACCTCCCCTAATAGTAAATAATGTGAATCAATAGTAAATCATGTGAATCAATAGTTCTAGACATGTGAAAATACGAATTACAGTATAGTACCTCCATCTATACCTCCATTTTTAACTTAGTCATGCAAGTATTATCAATCTTGCACCAACTCCCCTAATAGTAAATGAATGTGAATCAATAGTACAGACATATGAACAAATAGTTATAATCATAGGAATCAATAGCAATTAATTGCTCATTTATTTGGTTAATTACCTGATTGGTCAATATAACCTCCAGACATCAATTATTATCGAAATAAATGTCGATTTTCACTAACACTAATAATTCCAACACAATGGAACTATCAATTTCATCTTTAATCAACACAACTAACTTATTCATCATTAATATTATAATTCACAATATTTAACAACCGGTCGTTTCCGGAAAGAGGGGATTTTCGATAAAGATTTCTCCTTATTATTGGGCTGCCGCAATTAGATGACCAAACCTCTCCTTGATGTAACTTCTAGACATTGTAAATATTGCAATTTAATAATATGAATAACTTTGTTGTCTCAATTATTGATTTAATAATATAAAATATTGTGACAATAATTGAATAAAACTGAGTGATTTCTCACGTAAGCATCAATAATCAAAGATATTGTACAATACCGTGTGTTACTATGCAACCACGCGTATTACTGTACTTTTACCACCGATTATTTTATAACAACTTGTTTACTTTGAAAAAATTTCACATATCACCCTTAACTTTAACCTTTTATCAATTTAACCATTTACTAAATAGAATAATTATAAGAAAATTGAATACTTTCATTTCATAAATTTCGGGGTCTCACATTACCAACCTGATCTAGATGTGTTAGAAGGTTAATATGTGACTGAAACACTTCACAAATTCGGAGGTTTAGAGAGAGAAGGAGTTGGTGAGAGCTTGGGTGCAAAAAAAGAAAAATGCTAGACTTTCTCTCTCTCAAATCTATATATATTGTGACATGTTGTTAGATATGATATAAAGAGCTAATATTGTTGGAGATTTGAAGTCATAAAGTTAATATAGTTAGTCACCAACTAAAGGTGTTGACAAATATTGCAAGTTACATATTTAAAAATCTAAAAAGGGCATTTTGGTCTTTTTCCTTCCAATTTTAATGGCATGCATGGAATTTATCAAACCCTTAGGGTTTAACCCTTAGGTTTTACAACACTAACTTTCTAGGATTTTCTAGTTAGGATTTTTAAATTAGAAAATTAAAAGTTTAAAACTAAAATTAGGGTTTCCTAATTAAATTAGGTTTTCCTAATCATATTATTGTTTAATAAACACAAAATGCTCGCCAATTAGGATTAGGGTTTCCTAATTTAGGGTTTAGGAATCCCAAATATGAAATTAGGCTTTCGATTAGGGTTTTTAGCTGCGCATTAGGGTTTCTAATCCTGAGATTAGGGTTTCTAATCTCTTATTAGGGTTTATTAATTACAAACCTTATCTGATCAATTATTGATCAACATTCCTATACAGTACAAACACGTATTCATCGATATAATTATTTTAATTGCATTTTCTACCGAATCCCTATCCATAAATTAGGGTTAGGGTTTTCTAAAGCTGTTAAGGACAACTCTACTCTAATTTCCCAGTCAATACACAGATTGACTAATTCTCAAGACTCGTATCACAGATACATAGTACAATTTTAACAGTCAATATTAAATATTAAAAAAAATTATTCGTAAAATTTGGATTATTTGAAATCCCGGGTTATCACATACTATGTATCGCACAGCTGTCTTTATTTTCTCTGACTCTTTACTTAAATTTTGACATATATCATTTTATTTAATTTTAAAATTATTTAGTATTAAATAAACATATTCTTTTACTTAATTTTAAAATTATTTGATGTTAAATAAAAGGGTATATGTCAAAATTTAAATAGAGAACACAAGTAAACAAGAAAAATAGGACAGAAAATCTGCTATCTTTCCACTGTTCTACTTTTATTACTGTGTGCACTTCTATGTGAAAGAGAGAGGACTCATCAGAGGAGGGTCTTCTGATTTGATATCTTCTGACGATGAAGATAGTCCAGTTTGATTATATGATATAATGTGATTTCCTTTTTCATATATAAGTTAAATAGTGCTAAACGTGTTTGTTTAGCAAATACTCTATGTTGAAACTTGTGTCTGGTGATTGAGAGAGGGTTGGGGTGGGGCTTCATTTCGCTCATATATTTACTATTTTAATCTTGTTACTAGATAGTGTGAGTAATTATTATTTTAAAGTAAAATTACCTTTAAAAGTTAGAAATAATTATATTATTAGTTAAAATTCAAATAATTATACAATTTTTTGTTTCACTTTTGAAATAATAATTTTGTATTTATTAATATCTTTCAAAATTTAGATTATTTAACTAATTAAAATTAAATAAATTTATATTAACCTCAAATTTTAAAATTTGTAAACTAATTAAAAAATGATGAAATTTATTAGGTAAATTATATTATAAATTAAATTATTAATATTGTGATTCTGATTGCGATTGTGGTTGGTTCTTCTTTATTGTAATTATAGTTGACAACAATTTCACATAATGATAATAGATATCTTGATGATGGTCATGAGTTTAAATTTAAAATAATGATTGTTGGTTCATTCAAATAATAAAATGGAAGTATCAAAGGCCTCAATTACTATTGAACACAAGGGTTTGAAAAACTTGTTTTACAAAAGATCACTGCCATATCTCGTTAAAATTAAACTTTTATACAAAAATCAAACCCTTTGTATATAGGTGCAAACGAGGCATAGCACTACTTCTAGACAAATGCACGTAGACCTAGACACACACATTCAGATAAAATTTTAAATTAAAAAGTGGCGGTAACCGTGTCACCATGGAAGTCGGGGGGGGGGGGGGGGTTCCTAACACCTTCCCTCCGCATAATTAAGCCCCCGGACCCTAAAGAATTTCAGGTTTTACATACTAGTTAAACAGTGTCACATCACTAGGTCTATGTGCAAACTATTTCTCGGTTGAGTTGGTGCACCATTTAAAAATACCTACTGGTGACTCTTACAGTCAAATCATCGACATATACGTCGGACCTTTTCAAACTAATCTCACCTAACATGAGAACACCAAAAGACAAGAACAGAAAGAGATAAATAAAAATCCCAACGTCGACATCGGTGATTGCTTTAATTTTAGCGGGATCTAGTTCGATGCATCTATTGCGTACTAGAAATCCCAACAATTTACCTGATTTGACACCGAAGGCACATTTGGACAGATTCAGCTGTAATTGTATTTGTGCACTCGGTTGAAAAGCTTTTTGAGATGGTTGATATGGTCATCTTCCTTCCAGGATTTTATGATTATATCATTCATATAGTCCTTTATTTATTTGTGCATCATGTCATGAAAAATGGTCATCATTGCTCGCTGATAGGTGGCACCGGCAATGATAAGGCTGAAAGATAAATGTTTGTAACAAAAGGTTCCCCAGGGAGTAATGAAGGCTATTTTTTCTCCCCGTCCTCTTCAGTAACCATGATCTGATGATACCCGATGAAGCAGTCAACAAAAGAATATATGTCATATTGCATCGTGTTGTCTTTTAGTATGTGGATAAAAGGCACTAGAAAGTTATCCTTGAGACAAGCTTTGTTCACATCCCAGTAATCCACGCATACTCGCACCTTTCCTCCGGATTTAGGCACAAGAAATATATTTGACAGCCACTCAAGGTAAGTTGATACCATGATGATGCTGGCTTTGAATTGTTTAATAATTTCTTCTTTGACTTTCAGACTCCACTCATGTTTTAGTCGCCTAAGCTTCTGTTTGACATGCTTGAATCCCTCTTTAATGGGTAGTCAGTGGATGACAATGTCAATAGACAAACCAATCATGTCCTCATATGACCATGCAAACACATCCTGGAATTGAGTTAATAGATCAATCAGGTCTTTTCTTTGGCTTGCAGTAAGGTCCATGCCTATCTGGATTTCTTTAGGATTTTTTGAGGTTCCGATATTGACAGTGGTGGTTTGATCAAGGTTTGGTTTGGTTTAGTTTGTCTTTGACCCATTCTTTGATCTCCTTAGGCATGTCTTGGTACCCCCAAGGGACAAGGTTCCCATGTTTATGTATATGTTAGTCAATGCCAATGATATGGACTGCATGCTGGGGAAAAAAAGATGATAGAGGTAAGGAAAGAGCTATCTATTACCTTAGCAAAAGATTAAGTAGCGGTGAGCAGAAGTACACTTCAATTGAAAAGACCTATTATGTGTTAGCATGGGCCGCCATGAGGTTACAACATTACCTTCATGGGAACACGACCTATCTTATATCTCGCATGGATCCTCTGAAGTACGTATTCAACAAACCCATGTTAAATTACTGATTGTCCAAGTGGCAGTTGATCCTCCAACAGTTCGATATTATCTACGTGACTCAAAAGTCCATCAAAGGACAAGGAATTGCAGATTAATTGGCCGAAGCACCATCAGGGAATTTCGAACCCTTGGAAACACATTTCCTAGATGATGGAATAATGACAATTTAACAAACCCATCGAGAAAATATGATCTGATCTTGGAAATTGTATTTCGATGGAGCTATAAACATGGATGGTGCCGAAGCAGGGGTAGTCCTCGTATCTCTTACAGGAGAATAGTATCCTATGGCTATCAAACTATAGTTTGTCAACACCAACAACACAGCTGAGTATGAAGGTTGTATAATGGGATTGAAATGGCCCAATCCATGGTTATCCAACAGTTAGCAATCTTTGGAGATCCCGAGTTAGTTGTCAAACAAACCACCAGGGAGTATTATACCAAAGAATTACATTTGCTACCATATCATCGACAAGTTATCAAGATACCTACGGAGTTTGAGGAAATAACCTTCATCCACATCCCCTAAAGAAGGAATGACTTTGATGATGCATTGGCAATATGGGCTTCCTTGATCCACATATCTGATACGATGAAAATGTTTGATCTTAAATTTGTAAGCCAAAAGGCACCAGCCTATGGGAATTACATTGGAGAAGTATCAGATGAACTACCTCCCATCAAACAGCCATGATATTATGATATCAAAAAATATCTTCGAGATGGATCTACGCCTGCTAGGGCAGGTCAAGCTTAAAGAAAGTGGATTCATAAAATGGCCTTGAAATTCTATTTGATCGAAGACGCACTTTACAAAAGGGATGTTGGAAGAGGCCTTTTAAGATGCTTGGACAAAGATCAAGCCCAAAAACTCATGGATGAAGTCCATGGTAGAGTATGTGGTCCACACATGAGTGGTTCTTTAATTGTCAAGAAGATATTAAGAACTGGGCATTATTAGATTTCCCTTAAAGTCGACTGTGAAGATCATGACAGGAGATGTTATCAATGCCAAGTCCATGGAAATGTCATCCACGCTCCACCAAATGAATTTCATTGTATGAGTTTGTCATGGCCCTTTTCAATGTGGGGAATAGACGTGATTGGGCCAATAGAACCCAAAGCCAGTAATAGTCATCGATTCATCTTCACCATGATCGACTACTTCACCAAATGGGTAGAAGCTGCCTCCTTTCCTAAGGTCACCAAAGAGGTAATATCGTATGTTGATATAGACAATCGGAGGTGATTGTGTTAGATAATGCCAAGAATCTAAACAACCAGATGATGAAGAAATTATGCATTAAGTTTCATATCAAACATCTTAATTCTGTTATCAATGTTCCCAAGATGAATGGTGTTGTCGAAGCAGCCAATAAGAATATCAAGAAAATTATGTAAAAGATGTCCGTCAACCACAAGGGATGGTTTGACTTATTACCTCTAACTCTGTTAGCATATAGAACATCCATGCGCACTTCTACTAGGGCTACCCCCTACTCACTGGTCTATAGCATGGAAGTAGTACTCCCCATAGAAGTAGAAATGAAGTCATTAAGAGTGTTAATAGATGCTCAGATGGAGGAAGATCAACAGTTACAAGAGAGATACCACTAGGTATCTCTGATAGATGAGAGGAGGGCTACAACTATCTTTCATGGTTAATTATATTAGCAAAGGATTGCTCGATCATACAACAAGAAAGTCCGGCTTCGACAATTTAAAGAAAATAACTTGGTATTAAAGAAAGTCCTTGCTAATCAATATCAATCCAAACGAAAGTTTGCCCCGAATTAGGAAGGCCCTTTCATTGTCAAGGAAGTATTAACAGGAGGAGCCCTCAGACTGCAAGAAATAGATGGCGAAGAATTTCCCTAGTTTATCAACTTGGATACCGTGAAGAGTTACAAAGTTTGAAATGCTTGCAAACCATCATCTTGGTCCTGAAAAAAATCAATCAATCAAAGCGATTCAGGTTTTCACTACAAAGCCTAAACAATGAAAGACTTGATCTCTCATCCACGGGAGTACGTAGGTAGCCATCTATGGTGTGGTCAAACCAAAAAAAAATCCAAAAAACCCTTCAAGTCAAACCAAAAATTCCAAAAACCCTTAAAACCAAATACCTTTCCAATGCCCAAAATATTTCTCTCCCTGTACAGAGTACCAGCTTCAAACCATTCAAGCCAAGCCTGAACTACGTAAGACCTGATCTCCCTCCAAGAGTATGTAGGCAACCATCTATGGTGCGGTCGAACCCTCGAAAGAAAGCCAAAAACTTTGCTTAAACCTTAACAACATCAAAGGACCAGTTCCAAGACACCAAAAGTTGGTACACCCGAAAAGCCTAAAGATCAACGACCCACTCTGAGATATACTAGGACATCTTAAGGTTGATCCATCAAGGAGAAGTTCGGGACACATCAAGATGGCAAGTCGTAAAGAAAATGGCAACTATCAAGCAAGTGATAAGATATATCTAAAAGGGAAGTGAATCAAAATATATTTCATTGCCATATAATACTGTTTGATGTATGTAGAATATATCTTGTGCATGAAAAGAATGGCTAACCTAGTCTATGCATGAAAATGAAAACTAATCTATAAACCTAAAGATAAACGGGATAACAAGTCTAATATGGCGTCCCTCTCGGAAGATAGAGGTGCATCTAAGAGCTCCTGCCCTAAGGTTTCCATGCGAGCCAGAAGATCCACAGCCATCTGCATAGTGCTACCATGATCATCTATGAATGCACTCATATCTACAATAATGTCCTCCGTGTAGAATCTGAGTGCAGTACTATCAGCAATGGAAGCATCCCGAGTAGCTCGAGCCTCATCCCGATCAACAAAAGCAGCATCCCGAGCTGCTCGAGCCTCATCCCTCTCAACAAAAGCTACATCCCGAGCTGCTCGGGCATCATCCCTCCCTAACAAAAGTTGCATCCCGAGTAGTTTGAGCATCATCCCTCTCAACGACAAAGGCATTCTCAGCCAGAAAGGGTTGTCAACATCAGGGCCCTAGCCTGATCTCTCTCAAATGTCATAAAATGTAGCCTCTACTTTAAATACTCTACAAGAGGTGCAGCAGGAGGGCTAAGGGTGTCACTGACCAGAGATGTTGTCAAACCAGCAAAAAACTCATCCTCAGTAGGAGAATCAGGGTCCTCTATAGGCTCCTCCGTGTTAGAATCAATACTTGGCTATGAGTGAACAACCATAGCTGATGCAAAATCTGCTTCCATCCATGCAGAATACTCTAAAGATCAACCTGGATGACTAGTCGAAAAATCAACCCTCTCGCGATAAGTCCAATAATCATAAATCCTGGTTAAGTTATTTGCTAACAAAAACGAAGCTGATGTCGCTGACCTAAGGCCTTGTCAAAGGGGTGAACATCCTGAAACTGATCAAACTATCCCATGACAGCCAGTGGATGATACGTGGTCACTCCTCTCAGACCAGCCAAGGGTAGATAGTCCATGCCAACAGCATGATTAATAAAGCTATAAGGAGAGCTGAGTCCGGAACAGGGCAAGATCATAAATGGATCCTCGATCACTCTCAAAAAAGCCAACCAGGATGCTACATCTGTACAATCATCCGACTAAAAAGAATATGACATGGCTATCTCATAAGTAAAATAGTACCCATAATGTTTAAAAGTGTTGATCGGTCTCAAATGGGTCATGACCATACGTACAACAAGACGGCACTGCCTCTGAAAAACCCCACAGGATGGGTATGGAAAAATATGGCCGACCTCAAGGTCTCCGCCAATATCATGGGCAAAATAGTGCAACCCTCCCTGAGAGCACGGATCACTGTAATTAGGCCAATGTCCAGATGGTCCATCTGTAGCAGCATGTACAAATAGGCCACAATGCACATCAATAGAATATCTACACGGGAAACCTGCCACTCACCCTCAGCAATGGTGAAGTCTCCTGAATGCCGTAGATAGCTGTCTGGCGATCCAAATTGATCAATTAAGAAATCCAAGGACACGACATGTCCTGGAGTGATCTCATCCATGATAACTCTACATTGTAAGCCAGTCAAGGTCATAAACTGATGTCTCATATCGCCAATAGCCATCCTAGCAAAAGGTTGTTCTAAGGGAAAATCATTGATGCGCTCATACTCCTCTAACGAAGGAGTCAGGTCGTGGATATCAAATCTAAAAATCTGTCTCTCAGGTATCCAACGAGATAACATGCCCTCTATAAAACCCAATGGTACGTGGAACGTCAAAATAGTAATAGAATGTCTCAACATCTGATCAACCATCACCCGATCTGTGGGAGGCAAACTACCATACCATGATCTCAGAGAAGAGGCTATCAGTGTGGGTGGTGTGTGCTCAATTAGACTGATGATAGATGAAGACATAATACAGGGGTCAATGCTAAAATCACCTATGTAAATGCATCCATGACATAATGCATGCATCATGATAAATGATAATATGATGCAAGGAATAAAAACCATTATACATACATTCCTCAATACATCATCATCTAATAAGAATTAAATACATCATCTCTATCTACAACTGAAAATAAAAATTATAGGGAAATGGGGCACAACCGCCCAATATCTAACAGAGGCCTATCAAAAGATATAAAGAGAAATGGGGCACAGTCGCCCAATATCTAACAAAGGTCTATCAAAAGAGATAACGAGAAATTTATTAGAAGAAATCAATGATATCCACATCATCCAATCAATCCTTCTGTTGTAACTCCTCCTGAGTCATTGAATCTCTGCCAAAAGGGATGTCAGGTCGATAGAGAGGGGGATCTGCGCCGGTGAAGTTGTCAGAATATGGGCCACCTGAAGGACCAGTCCCAGAGCTAGATGGATCAAAAGAATCTACCTCTGATGGATCTCTGCCCAAATGTGTAATAAAAAAGTGTGCCCGGTCAAACCTCTGGGTCAAGCTACTAATCTTCTCCAAATGAATGGACCCTCGAACACAGGCGATCTAGTCTGTCATCATCACAAACCCACGAACCATATTCCCCATAAACTGAATGGCATGGGTCTGAGCTTCATTGGTGCGAGGAGTCCACCAGCGATGGAAGGCATCCTGAGTGTAAGGGCCCGCTGATAAAGTAAAGTTATCCAAACATATCATGGGAATCTCTACGATGTCTGAGATAAAGACCAATATCGTCTAGCAAGATGAGAGAATGGAATACGAATATCCCCTGTAATGCTCTTGATAGCACGCTCTCCCAAGTAGAGCTCCCAGCCTCCATTAGTCAAGAGAGGAATTCAACGAGTGGATAATACATACTCTACCCCGATCGAAAAGCCACCCTCAAAACCTACTGTCAGATGGCACTCGGAGTAGGGAACCCATGTGATGACATCAACAGTCAACAACTCCAACTGCAACTGAGAGTGGGTAAACCCCTCTGCTACGGGAACTGTAACGACCGAGAAATTTGGATCTATTGTAAAATAATTTAATTTAATTAAATAATGAATAAAATTATATTATTTTTTTATTATTATGTGTTAGTAAGATGAATATCGTTTTATAACCTAGAAATGTCGGAATGTCGTAGTATTTCGACTACGTGAAGGAATTAAAGTGTTTGAATTTCCAAGACGAAAATAAAAGTTTTTTGAGAAATTTTCTGAAAAACATTATTCACCGATTGAATATTTGTGCTTACAGAATTATCAATGTAAGAATGCAAGATGCTCGATTGAATATTTGTGCTTGTAGAATTATCAGTGTAAGAATAAAGGATGCTGAATTGAATATTTGTGCTTGCTGGATTAACAATGTATGTAAATTAACCACTTAACACTTTTTATATTTAATCTTTTAATATCAATTCAAATCTTGAATTGTTTAAACTTCATTTAGAAGTTTATGACTCAATCAAGAAGAAGAACATTATATGTTAAGTATTAAGATTATGAATTACAACTCAAATTGAAGCATGCAATAAACAAATAAAGTAAAATAATCAAGCACATGAACATAAGAAATTTTTACGTGGTTCAGCCCCTATCCTCTATTCTAGTGGCCTAATCCACGTCAAATACCAACTAGTATCGGAGAGTCTCTTTATTAATTAACTTTGTTTACAATTAAACCATTTTTACGAAATAAGTTTCACAACCTTTGAGTGCTTATACTCCGCGAGCACCTTTGCTCCCCGTGCACCTATGTATCCTTAAGCATATATGCTTCCTTGAACTTGCTTATAAAACCCCTAATCCAACCCGGATTAAAAACCTTATACTAACAACTTAGTCTACCACATGTTTAGAGAATTGATCAAAGATATGACAACAAAATAAACTATGATCAAAGCAATAACCAATTCAAAATGCAAGGCTCTACTAATATACAATGATCAATATGAAAGATAAAGATATCAACGATTTAAGCGCAAGGAAGAAAAGAGCTAAAAATTTATCAGAGGACTTTTAATGCACAACAGCTTTAAACAATTTTTCACTGTGAAATAGATTAACATCCTTTTGAAGTATATGTGAAGAAGGATTAAAATCAGAGTGTATAGAATATTTCTTTTTAGATAGTATTCTGATTTCCTTGTCTCTATCAAGTTTTGTCAAGGCAACCCTTTTTATAGCTTTAATATAGCATGTCCGTTGTAAATAATAGAATATCCCAAATATTAAGCATATAGCCATTGTTATCGCTACTTTAGGAGGATATCATGCCTTAACAAATATATTATATAATCAATTACATAATAAGCATGAAGTCAGGTGATATGAATTGATAAGGATATCATGCCTTTAAAATATTATATAATCTCCGCTAACAAAGCTCACTAAAGGAATTTCCATGATACTAGCTTGTTAATCATTACAAGATATTTTATATCACCAATTAGGAACTGACGTTGTCAATCTTTATTAAATAAGAAATGACTAGACCATTAAATCCACATTGATTTCTACCAAAACAGTAATAGGAATCATAAAGCTTAATTTAAGGTATAATCAATTAATTGCTTTAGACTTTACGAAAAATATCTTAATCAAATCCGATCAATTTTAATTATGGAATAAGGATATCAATTAAATTTACATTTTATCAAACGAATGAGCAACTTATTTAAATTATGAATATTAAGATTTCAACATTTAACATTCTTCCATATTAATTTTAGATGCTCAATAAATTTGATCCATAATAAATTAAACACTTTCATAATTATTTCCATGCAATGCATATCTTTCCATATTAATTTTGAAATCCCAATATATTTATATATTACTTCCATGATTATGGAAAACCTAATAATAGATAACACATATCCTAATATTTATGGAAACAATCTTGGTTAGAGATATGAAAGATAATGATCTTTTTAAAACTTATTTACTAACCAACTCCATCAATTTTGGAAGTATTAATATTTAAAAAACATTTCCATATTTATTTTGAAATCCCAATTTATTTAGATTTGCCCTCACTAATTAGCTTTTCAA
The DNA here is from genome assembly GCA_020205615.1 of Panax quinquefolius. Lineage (NCBI taxonomy): Eukaryota > Viridiplantae > Streptophyta > Magnoliopsida > Apiales > Araliaceae > Panax > Panax quinquefolius. The sequence continues at coordinate 75,260,371 of CM035155.1, read as the reverse complement.
AAATTACTCCAATTATTTGATCCATGCTAATTGATTCTAAAGATATAAAATTTGATTTACTTAATCAATTAATGGAAAACTCAATTAGTTAATAAAGTATGGAAAACTCAAATAATGAATAACTTAATCCCAAGATATATGGTAATAGATTTTATAAAGAATCGAAACATGTTTTCAAATTAATTCATTTAATTATGGGAAGACTTCAAAATCATCTTTTCAAAATTTAATTCCAATTTGATCCTTATTACTTTTGAAAGCTTAATTAAATATTTCCATAATTAATCTTTAATTAATTAACCATTTTAATTTATTTCATAATTAATTAATGATGCAATGCAATGCAAATCCTAGAGCCTTGATTGAGAAATAATTAAAGTTAGGATCTTACATTGATTTCCTAATAACTCGATCAAATCTTCAAGTCTTCATATCTTCAATTCTTTGTAAAACTAAGGCTTCAAGAAATCTTTTGTTTGGCTCACTTAATATCTTGTATATGCATGGGTAAGCATTTAGTATAATAGGAAAGTCATCATCAAAACCTAAGGTTGGAATATGACCAAGTCAACATTCTCCCCCTTTTTGATGATGACAATATAATAATTATGGTTCCACCTAAAATCATACATATATTAAAATATTCTTGACATAATAGAATAAGAACATAAGGTTAGACAGAAGATATTCAATATGAACTCAAAGCTTTCAACTTCTCAATCTGTTTTAACATGATTAGATAAAACATATCATAATTTCTCTCCCCCTTTGTCATCAATCAAAAAGAATAACATATGATTCTTCTCCCCCTTTTTCATTAATCAAAAAGAAAGGTAAGACATTAAAAAGGATGTATACTCGTAGAAATGATCATGGTTGCTTTTAAGAACTAACAATGATGGGAAAATATGAGTCTAAGAATCTTTTCTATTAACCCAAGTGATTAAAATATGTAAACATTTTCTTCATAAAATAAGTTATCCCCATAGATTCAAGTAAGCAATCATACCTTCATATTTAGTTACCTCTACGTCAATACCTTTATCATACGATGTGAATTTAATTGACGTACTCATTGGTGTAGCCTTTGATTTAGATTTCTCAAGTTTAAATCTTTTATGTATTTGGTTTGATATATGTCATCCTTTATTTGCTTTATTTGGTGTCTCAAACAAAAATAGTTAAGTTCTCTCATTAAGCTCATGTCGAACTCCTTCTACATACACTTAGAAAACCACTCACAAAGAAACTCATTAGTAGCACCAAATATTATATCGTCTATGATTGTATCTTTATTTTCATGCTTAAATAATGTAGAATCAAGTTTACCTTGAGTGAAACCATTTGAGATGAGATACTTACATAACCTCTTGTATCAAGTCCTTAGAACTTATTTGAACTTGTTTAAGTTAGTAACCATGATTTGGGTAGTTCTCATACTCAAATCTAGGAGCAATATCTTCAATAATATTATCTGGTGGATGACTTTCGAGATACTTTGTTGCTTTCGGCATTTCCACTTTCTTTTCTGAGAATACAGTTTGCTGGATAAACAATTTGATGATACTATATTGTATGTGTTCAATCCATTCTGCTGTTTTCTTCTTATCCAATCTATCTGAGTGATCTGTCACGAGAGATTTCTGTCTTTAGTTCTTTCTGTTTGTTGAATCCAGTCTACTGCTTTGGCTTATTCAGTCTGTCTGATTGATGTTTTTTTTAGAGATAACTTCAAGAATTTTGACTTGCCAACAAAGGTATCACCTATTTTTAGATGGAACTTTTACTTTGAGATGATGTACCTACAAAAAATAATTCTTCCTTTTGGTAACCATATCTTTTTGGTTCCTTTTGGGTTAGTCATATGTAAATCACTTTTCTTAATCCACACACTTTTAACTTTCAAATTCCTTTTATTTGATGAACAATCTAAGTGTCCCTTTAAGCTACATTTTTTACAAGTAGTGAAAGCAGAGCAATACTTTAATTTTAAATGTGATGTAGATTTTAAAATTTCTACATCACTCTTTTTATGGGTTGGATTATAGTCAATTCCTTGTTTTTCAAAGCTAGGTCTTTGTTTACCCAACATAACAGTTATCTTTTCTTCCCCTTGGACAAATTTAGCCAAAGATGATTTTAGTGAGTCTATTTCTTTTTGTAGTTCATTCGTTGAAGGATTTTTAATATGAGAATCATCATTAAAAGCATCAATACAAACATCTCTCATTGCTATTTCTTTGTTTAATTTTTCAACTTCATTATTTAAATCATTAACCTTGTTGGAAAGAAATTTGTTATGATTTTCTAAAAAATCATTTTTAGCAATTAAAATATTTTCTTCTTGAAATGATGTATCTTGTTCAATTTCGTTCTTTTCATCAATCAATGTATCAACCTCGTTTATTAAAGTATTTACCAAATCTTTTAAGTATATACTCTTTCCTCTTAATTTTTCATTTTCTTGTTTCAAAATATTATAATCAAAAATGGTTACCTCACTCGATTTATCACTTGATTCATTGCCCACTCCCATGAAGCATACTTGGGCTATTTCTTCGTTTGCATCAACTTCCACTTCGGACTCATCATCACTCCAAATAATAAATGTTTTGTTCCTTTTGTTATCCTTGTAGCTTTCTTTGCCTTTGTTTGTTATTTTGAAGCAATCCTTTTTGAAATGGCCCGGGTGTCCGCATTCAAAGAAAGTGTCTTCATTTTGCTTTCCCTTGAACTTGTTTGAAGTGATAACACTCTTTCTCTTAAGCTTTCTTTGTAACAACCCTTTGAGCCTTTTTGAAAGTTTTACAATTTCCTCATCTGAATCATCCTCTAACTCCTATTCATAACCTGTAATAAGAGCTAAAACCTTCTTTCGAGTAGTATCCTCCTCATCATCATATCTCCTTAATTGATGTTTAAATTCTTTTAATTCACCAAATAGAGTTAATGTATTCATAGAATAAATATTAGGAGAATCTTGAAGAGTTATAACTTTAGATGCAAACCTTTTGGGCATAGCCCGAAGTAACCTATGGTTGATCTAACTTTGTGGAATTGATTAATCAAGTAGCTACAAGGAATTTATGAGTACTAGGAACCTTGTTTGTGCCTCGTTGATAGTTTCATCTTTCTCAAGCTTGAACATTTCATAATCATGCATGAGCAGACTAAGCTTGACTTCTCTAACTTTGGATGTACCTTCATGGCTTACTTTTAAAGTATCCCAAATCTCCTTAGTCGTGTTGCATGAGAAAACTTTGTCAATTTCAAATTGCACCAAGCCACTAAGAAGTGTATTAATTACTTTTGAATCATAGGAGACCATGTGACTTTTGGTTGAGTACATTTCCATTAAGATCTTTGGAGTACCATCTTTTTTCTTAGAATAATAGGACCATTCTCCCCGACCCACCATTCCCAAGGGTCTCTTTTAAGAAATATCATCATTCAAAATTTCCAGAAGTTGTAATTTTCAGCTCCATGAACTGAGCATCGTGGTGTTATCGCCGAGACAGAAATGCCCTCTCCGGTGTTGTTGCCGGTCTTTTGATCTGCATATCTCGGGGTTATCTCCGAGATCGGAAATGACATTCTCGGTGTGTGTTTCGAGTTGACATGACGCTCCCAGTTTGTATTCTGGGTTGGAACTGAACTTCCGGTAGTATCCGGAATGGATGTAAGCTGTCTTTCAGGGTTATCTCCAAAAGACGAATCTACCCTCCTGCAATGTTAGTAATAGGAATGCAGAAAATTTTGAGTGTCTACAATATGTATTATTTGATTCGGGTGCCACTTGCTTATTTATATCTGATGAATTTCCTAAGAGGTTAGGATTTCCTAGCGAAGAGTTGAATTTTCCTTTAAACATTGAAATTGTGAATAGGGAGGTGATTCCTGTTAAGTTCGTATACAAGAATTATAGGGTGAACATTAAGGGAAATGTTGTGACAGTAGATTTGATCCCAATTAAACTTGGAGAGTTTGATGTTATATTGGGAATGGATTGGCTATTCAATTATGGAGCGATAATTGATTGCCAAAAGAAATGTGTAAACCTTATGACTCCCTAAAAGGTAGTTTTATATGGTAGTAAATCGCCTAGAAAAGCGAGATGTCTGACAATTATGCAGGCCAAGAAATTATTGAGTCAAGGCTGTGTAGGGTACTTAGCTTACATAGTTGATACTCAAAGAAAGGTTGTGAAACTGGATGAGAGAAGTGGTTAGGGATTTTGTGGATGTATTTTCGGAGGATTTACCAAGACTTCCACCTGACAGAGAGATTGAATTCGTTATTGACTTAGTTCAAAGAACTACTCCGATATCGAAGGCCCCCTATAGGATGGCTCTGGTAGAAATGAAGGAACTGATGGTACAATTGCAAGAACTGCTACAAGAAATACATTCAGCCGAGTGTATCACCGTGGGCAGTGCCAGTGTTATTCTTGAAAAAGAAGGATGGGTCAATGCATCTTTGCATTAATTATAAGAAATTAAACAAAGTCACTATTAACGATAAATATTCGTTGCCAAGAATAAATAACTTGTTTGATCAATTGAAAGGAGCCAAGTACTTCTCGAAGATAGATTTGAGGAGTGGGTATCATCAATTAAAGGTAAGAAGGGAGGATGTGTTAGGTTTGTAATATTCATGTGCGCAATCAAATTGCAAAAATTAAGCGGAAGCGTAGAAAATCAGAGTTTAAAATTATTTACAAACCATAAAACCCGGATCACCCTTTATGCATAATTATTAATTAAACGAAAAGATAAAGAATAAAATCATACCCTTGAAGATCGAGCTTCCTCAGGTACAAGTTCACCTCCAAATCCTTTCGCGTTCAACTTGAATCCACCGGGTTTGGTTCCTTCCTTTGATCAACGTTAGCCACCCATGTGTTTGGCCTCTAGAGGTGATCCACCAAGGAAGAATAGAGATTCAAGAAGATGGTGTATTGGCTCAACCCTAGTTTTCTTTTTCTATCTCTATAGAAAGGGTGTACTCTCCAACAAATTGGAATTATTACGTATGTTGAAAAATCAACCACACCCACCCATAATAAGACTCCTCTTATTAATAGATGTGGGCAACCCACCTTAACAATTAAGGAATTGAGTTTATTTAATTAATTAAATTCTTTTAATTAATTAGGCCCCTAATCTTATTAGGGATAATTAATTAAACTCTTTTAATTAATTTAACCTCTAATCTTATTAGGAATAAATGAGAGTACTTATATTAAATTAATTCCTAAACTCTTTTAGAAATTAAAATAATAATAATTGTAATAATATTAATAAGACTCCTCTTATTAATTTATATTTAATATTTCTAAAATATTAAATAATAAATATTAATTATTTAATTTATTCTATCACCATAGATTAAATTAAATATACTAAACATATTATTACAATTATGCCATTAATTTCTTAAATAATTATTCTTCCTTTTATGGTGTGACCCTTTAATATTAAGCCCATTGTGAATAAATCAATTAGAAACAATTCTAATTATTTATTTAAATAATATTTATTCTACAATAAGGATAAGCCTCCCCTATCAACGACTTTCCGGATAATATAAATTTCAACATTAATCATTAAAGAACCTTTGAGTAAATAGTTACCATTTATTCAATCCTTCCACCATCAATGTCCCAATTAAATATAAGACATAATTATACTAAGTCTTATTTTATTTAATTATATGTATTTCGACTCTTAAATGCACAACTCAAATAATGCAAATTAGAAACTCCTTTCTAATTTCATTCGCTTCACCATGACCAAGGACTACTGGGTTGTCATTTATCAATCACATAGGACATTTCTCTTCTTTTATTAGAAGTGGTAGATTCTTTATTGATCATACATTATCTCCATGTACAACTTATTATACCCAAGCATACCCTTTGATATACCCTAAGGGTCTTAAGGAATAAGTCAAAGTATAACTCATCATACACGAGATACTATGATGATCTCAAGTCCAAGGATTACTTGTACTACTATCACTACAGAATTCCTATTGGCGACAGCAAATAAAACTCCATTAGGTATTCCTTAGCGAGCCACGTTCGATGAACTTATTCTCTAATAAGCACCTACATACTTGCTTTAGTGTCTCCACACAATGATCATGAGATCAATCATCCTCATCCAATGAAAGCAAGCAACGTATGTACCAATCTATCCTGGGATTCACTAATCCCCAATTTAGTAATCCAATGATTGGGAACTATTTTAGTTTTAAGCTTTCTAAAATTTAGATCTCATTAGAATGATCATCATCATTATTCTAAAAGCATTGCTTAAAACTATGGGTTTATCACATATTATAAAAAAGATCATCGTAGATAATTAAAAGCCTTTAATAAATTAATACTTTTATTAATAAATGAATAAGATTGTTACAAAGTATATGCTTTATCATCAAACATGATTGGCTTGTGTGCATACTACTTTCAATCTCCCACTTGCACTAAAGCCAATCGTCATGGTAACTCATAATCTTCTTCTCTAAGTGACGATTATCCTGCGTTGTTGGATAAGCTTTAGTTAATGGATATGTAATGTTGTTCATGAGAGTCCACTATCTCTATAGTGATTTCCATCTTTCAATGATTCTAATAATCAAATGAAAGTGCCACAACACATGTTTAGATCCAAGATGAGATTTAGGAACTATTCCTAGTTCTCAGTAATGAACTTTTTAATCCAAACAATCAACTTCAGACTTCATTTATAGCTATATACTTTGTCTTTATTACTAAACCAAAGAACTCTTTCTCAAGTTTGGAACCTTTCCAATTCAACGCACTAATTGCTCAAGATAACGCTTTACCTTAAAGTGGATTTTCGTAAATCTTCTGCATCGAAAAACTTGAGTCTGTAAAGCCCTCTAGTTTTAATTCGCACCCACCATGTATGCTCACATCCTTAGTGTGCGGTTAAGAACTTTAAGATGTTTTTCACCGTCTTACGGTGATCTTCTCCGAATATATTGATCGATCAACATCGGTCTCGTACATTTCATTGCATACATGATTGTCACTCATGCAATCTCTCTTCTTTGGAGTCTATGGGGACTATTAAGAGATACACTCCATAGCTCATCAACATGAGACATCTCTTGAGTTTGCCATGCTAAACGACTTTAGCATCAAATGAATATCGTTCCTTGGGTTAAGTCGAGCATCCTCTTGAATCTATCTATATAGATTTATATCCCCATTAAGATACTCTTCCAAACCATTCATGGAGGAATATTTGAGACAACTTTATCATTACTTGATTGTAGCATTAGTATGTCATTCCTTATCCGTAGTATATCAACATATAGTACTAGGAATGTCAATGATGCTCCACCGACCCTTTTGTACACACTAGAAGTCTTACCTCATCGAATGTAACTCGGATCATCATCTTCTATGATGTGTACCTCATCATCATCATCCATGATGAATCCATACCTCCCGTATCTTTGGTACTATTCCAGTTTATGATTCGGTTGTGGTACAATAGGTCTATCTACGTGTTCCTCTTATTTGACTTATAGTATTTTGTGGTTCTTGAACTCGTTAAGATCTATTATCCTCCCACTAGCCCCTTTAATGATAAACACCTTTATCTTAGAAGCGCACGTGTTTACGTAACAAACACCTTTTGCTAAGTAGGATTATAGAACATTTACCCTAAACTTACTTTAGGATGTCCCACAAATAAACACTTATAAAATCTTGTCCCAAGCTTATCCTTTGAAACCTTTTCACATAAGTTGGACAAACCCTTATCTTAACATACTTAAGATTAGAAATCCTCCCGTCCATAACTTTTATGGAGTCTTGGGGCGGATTTTGAGGTTACCTTTTAAAGAGATATGCGCCATTTCTAGGACATGATCCTGAAGGATCTTTGGAATGTCGGTAAAATCATTATGGACCGCACCATGTCCAACAAGGTACGCTGATTTTTTCATTCAAATACATCAATCAATTATTGCGTATCGAGGGGCGTCCATTATGAGAAAACCATTTGAGATGATCTAGAAATTTATTGCACAAGTATTTATTCTTGATCTAATCAAAGAATCTTAATACTTTGCCAATTTGTTTCATTTCTCGAATTCTTTGAACCTTTCAAATAATTCACACTTGTATTCGTAAATACACACATTCAACTCTTTGAATGATCATCTCATTTTCTTATACTAATTTGTTCAATATGCAAAATTATTTTCATGTAAGTCAAGTATACAAAATTTATTAAGTGATATTCGATTACATACAAAACATTATTATTATAAATAGAATAACAATTGTTCTTAATTATAATACCAAAGATTTCATTGTCCAACAATAAAATGGAAATAATGTTTTCAACGAGAACTGGAATACAATAACAACTTATTGACTTAATAGATTTGCTCGTATGCATTGCTAAACTATAAGTTTCTATGGCTAATGCAACAACCTTTGCTTCATTTTCCACACATAGGATTACTTATATTTGTTTAGCTTTCTACTTACACTTGGTCCTTCATAAATCTATATTTATGATAACCAAAGTCGGTATCCAATACCCAAGTAGAACCTTGACTTAAAAAAATTTATTTTAAATTATGAACAAAATTATATTTGTAATTGAAACTTCACTAAGCTTCTTTTGGTTAGCATCTCGCAAGATGCTTCTCGCCTAGCTTCTTTCTAGTGTCCGGGCTTATTGCGGTGGAAGCAAAACTCTCTTTACTATCCGTATCGCTTTTGTTCTTATTATCCTTTGTTTTTGCCTTTCTATTTACCTTCTTTGAATCGTTCTTCTTTTGAGATCCTTTGGCCCCTACTAAGTAAGACTTTGATCTTTCTTGGTTGTAAAGTGACTCTCAACATTTTTTAATATGTTAAGCAAATCAAATGAGGCCGATATCTAGCTTGTTCATATAAAAATTCACAACAATTGTGAAAGGAGTCCGGAGTGAGTGCAAGATCAAATCTTGGCTCAACTCTCCATCCATGAAAAAACTCCGTCCTAATTGATCAATCAAATTGATAATGTTAAGGACTTTTTGTCTGTATTATAGTGCCATTGGTCATTCTAGATCTGGAAGAGCTCCTTAGATATCTCGATATCTATCGGTCCCCTTTTCCTCACCATCAACTACTTGATGTGCGTGGAATATAGTAGAGCATCCATAGTTTCATCTTGACGCCGAAGCTCAAGCTCTCATGGATGCGAGCATGATGCTTCGAGCCAATCCTATGCATCATTTTGCCACTTTCTAAAAGTAGCAATCTCTTCCTCGAGGCATTGTCTCGCAACCATTGCGATGGATAGGCTATTCTGACATAAGATAGTTTTTTGAAATTACAGTGAGAACTATTCTCAAATTCCTTAACCAATCCGAGGCGTTTGGTCTGCTAAGTGTATTTAGCATCTAATACATTCTACGCAGGAAATAATTTAGACATTGTAAAATTATTAGAAATGAATTTGTAATCTAACAACATTTTAACATACATTCTTTTATTAATTACCAAATAATTTAGGTCTTGATTTAAATTGTATCTCCCACTATTTTCTTTTAAACTATATTACCTCACTTATATAGTTCGGCAAAATCTAATTAAAGATTTGCTAGTGAGAATAAGGATCCCATTTCAAATGTATATAGCCTTGTGGTGACACAACAAACTATATATAAATAAATAGGACAACTTTTGTCAATTACATCAACTATGCAACTCCTCATTTTTTGCCTCTTAGATTATTTTGATCAAGTGGTGGCACATCCGAATCAAAATTATCCAAGTTAAGTCCGACTTAGCACTCCATATATTCAAAAGGAAAATATCATCCTTGTGGTGACACAACAAAACAATATTGTTCAATTTTTCTTTATAAGCATCAAATGTGATAAATTAACATCTTAAATACTTAATACTTGCCTTGTGGTGACACAACAAACTCATATTAAATATTTAATACTCAATTAATTTTATCATGCTAGAAGGCTTACGTTCGATATTCCAAATATCTTTGAACGCTAGGACTTAATATAAAAATTGAGGGTTTTGTTATTAATTTGTCTCATCTTGTTTAGCGCAGCATGCATATATATATATAAATACGCGTCGTATTAATGAACATGTAAAGCATGTTTGCATAATATATAATATATATAGTATCTGCATGCATATAGAATACTATATTCTACCCGGATTGATTATGGACTTTTATTCTAGTTTGGTTCACTGTAGAGCCACCAAGTGAACCAAAAGGTCAAACCCTAGGGGTGCAAGAAATAATATTTAAATATAACTATTACATTTAAACTTGGGCTCTATTACAAAACCCACGGTCTTCAAGCGCTTCTTGTCCTTGATCTCTAATTCTTCAAAATTAATTCTAAATATTCTATTACAAAACTATTTTAAAATAAATAGAAACCTTGATCGCTGATCGAGGGAAGTACATAGGAGGAGATAGAATTTACATTCGTAAAAATTAGAGAAGACGAGGTCTGTGAATTCCATTTAATAAAACCCATACATTCATGCATCCAACTAAAATAAATCCAATCGCATTGGTCATTGATAGTCCTTAATCAATCCCATTTATTATCATACACATCACCATATGATCAATAAATAACATTCATCTATCATGAATTATAAACATTTAATATATATATTGATATCATTTAATGGGCAAATTTAGTTAGTATAAAATCTATTTTTTTTGAATCAAAATAAACTCCTTTATTTTAATCCAAATTTAAATCAAAATAAAACTATTTTATTTTAATTTATCCAATTTTGAATAAAATAAACTATTTTATTTTAATCAAAATTTTAATCAAAATAAACTCCTTTATTTTAATTAATTATGGAATCCAATTCCATGTAAAAAAAATCTTTAATTAAAATAAACTCTTTTATTTTAATTAATTATGGAATCCAATTCCAAAAAAAAAAAAAAATTTATTAAAGGAAACACGGATATTCTTTCCTATTCACAAATAAACTCCTTTATTTTGAATAATATGAAATCTTATTCCATATTTAAATAAACTCTTTTATTTAAGGAAATAAGGATTCTCTTTCTATTCACAAATAAACTCCTTTATTTTGAATAATATGAAATCTTATTTCATATCTAAATAAACTCCTTTATTTAAGGAAAGATCAATTTCAACTCCAATTAGTTATCATGGAATCCAATTCCAACTCTAATTAGTTAGCATGAAATTCTAATTTTAAAATTAAAATAAACTTTATATTTTAATATTAAAATAAACCTTTTATTTTAAAATTAAAATTAACATTTTATTTTAATTATAAAATAATTAAGAATAATATATATATATATATAGTATATATATATATATAACTATTATATATATATAATATAATAATCAATATATATATATATATATATATATATATTATATATTATATAAATCATGCACTATTATTATAAATAATAATAGTGATAAGCCAATCATTATACCGGTATTATCCAAATCCTTCTTCTTATTCATGTGATAAACGTATGAGGTTGAGTCCGTATTATTTCTTTATGTCCGGCTTTTTGTAAGTTTTGCCTTTTTTTTTTTTTTTTTTAAAAAAAAAAGCGTAACAAACTTCACTTGCTTCCTTGCATATCCTTGTTAACAAAAAAAACAACTCCCGACTTCCTTTTATTTACTTGAAAAACCGTGCCCTTGAATCAAAAAAAAAATAAAAATAAAAGGAAGCACGTTGCAATGATTTGCGTTTTTTTTTTTTTTTTTTAAATTTTATATAATAAAATTATGCCCAATTAAATTGTTCTAAACACATATCAATATGCATATCAAATCTGAACAATTAATAATTTGCATATAGGTTTGGCTCTGATGCCACTGTTAGGTTTGTAATATTCATGTGCGCAATCAAATTACAAAAATTAAGCGGAAGCGTAGAAAATCAGAGTTTAAAATTATTTACAAACCATAAAACCCGGATCACCCTTTATGCATAATTATTAATTAAACGAAAAGATAAAGAATAAATCATACCCTGATAAACTCCAGCTCAACTTGAATCCACCGTGTTTGTTCCTTCCAACGTTAGCCACCCATGGTTATTAATAGATGTGGGCAACCTCCACCTTTAACAATTAAGGAATTGGGTTTATTTAATTAATTAAATTCTTTTAATTAATTAGGCTCCCTAATCTTATTAGGGATAATTAATTAAACTCTTTTAATTAATTTAACCTCCTAATCTTATTAGGAATAAATGAGAATACTTATATTAAATTAATTCCTAAACTCTTTTAGAAATTAAAATAATAATAATTGTAATAATATTAATAAGACTCCTCTTATTAATTTATATTTAATATTTCTAAAATATTAAATAATAAATATTAAGCTATTTAATTTATTCTATCACCATAGATTAAATTAAATATACTTAACATATTATTACGATTATGCCATTAACTTCTTAAATAATTATTCTTCCTTTTTATGGTGTGACCCTTTAGGTTCTCCATATTAAACCTATTGTTAATAAATCAATTAGAACAATTCTAATCTTATTTAAATAAATAAATTAAACAATTAATTTATTTAAATAATATTTATTCTACAATAGGGATAAGCCTCCCTAGCGATCAACGACTTTCCGGATAATATAAATTTCAACATTAATCATTAAAGAACCTTTGAGTAAATAGTTACTGTCATAATTCAATCCTTCCACCATACAATGTCCCAATTAAATATAAGACATGGAATTATCACAAGTCTTATTTTATTTAATTATATGTATTTCGACTCTTAAATGCACAACTCAAATAATGCAAATTAGAAACTCCTTTCTAATTTCATTACTCTTGACCAAGGACTACTAGGTTGTCATTTATCGAATCACATAGGACATTTCTCTTCTTTTATTAGAAGTGGTAGATTCTTTATTGATCATACATTATCTCCATGTACAACTTATTATACCCAAGCATACCCTTTGATATACCCTAAGGGTCTTAAGAATAAGTCAAAGTATAACTCATCATACACAAGATACTATGATGATCTCAAGTCCAAGGATTACTTGTACTACTATCACTACTGAAATTCCTATTGACAGCAAATAAAACTCCATTAGGTATTCCTTAGCGAGCCACGCTCGAAGAACTTATTCTCTAATAAGCACCTACATACTTGCTTTAGTGTCTCCACACAAATGATCATGAGATCAATCATCCTCATCCAATGAGCAAGCAACGATGTACCAATCTATCCGGATTCACTAATCCCCAATTTAGTAATCCAATGATTGGGAACTATTTTAGTTTTAAGCTTTCTAAGAATTTAGATCTCATTAGAATGATCATCATCATTATTCTAAAAGCATTGCTTAAAACTATGGGTTTATCACATATTATAAAACAGCATCATGTAGATAATTAAAAGCCTTTAATAAATTAATACTTTTTATTAATAAATGAATAAGATTGTTACAAAGTATATGCTTTATCATCAAACATGATTGGCTTGTGTGCATACTACTTTCAGGATGTACCAAAGACGACATTCAGAACTCGGTATAAACACTACAAGTTTATGGTGATGTCTTTCGGTTTGACCAATGCCCCTGCAGCATTCATGGATTTGATGAACAGGGTGTTTAAACTATTCTTAGATAAGTTTGTGGTGGTATTCATTGATGATATTCTAGTGTACTCCAAATCTCAAGAAGAACACGTGGAACATTTACATTTGACGTTGGAGACGCTAAGAAAGGAAAAGTTATACGTGAAATTCTCTAAGTATGAATTTTGGCTAGAACGTGTAAAATTTCTTGGGCATGTGATTGACAAAAATGGGATTTCAGTGGATCCATCAAAAGTCAAAGATGTAATAAATTGGGAACAACCAAGGACACCATTAGAAGTGAGGAGTTTCTTTGGACTAGCTGGCTATTACAGACGGTTTATTCAGGACTTTTCCAAGATTGCCACTCCATTGACAAATTTGACAAGAAAATCTATAAAATTTGTTTGGACTAAAAAGTGCGAAGAGAGTTTTAAGGAATTGAAAAAGAAGCTTAGTGTGTCCCCTGTGTTGTCATTACCCGATAATACAGGAAACTTTGTGGTGTATAGTGATGCATCACATAAAGGATTAGGCTGTGTGCTTATGCAAAATGGCAAAGTTATTTTATAAGCGTCAAGGCAACTGAAGGACTATGAGAAAGGATACCCGACTCATGATTTAGAGTTGGTTGCAGTACTATTTGCTCTGAAGATAGGGAGACACTATCTCTATGGGGAGAAATGAGAAATATATATGGATCATAAAAGTCTAAAGTATATTTTCATACAGAAGGATCTGAATATGCGTCAGAGGAGATGGTTAGAATTGATAAAAGATTATGATTGTGAGATCTTTTATCATCCGGGCAAAGCAAATGTCATTGTCGTTGCCTTGAGTAGAAAGGGTTGGGAGAAATTGATGTTGTTAACTACCCAGGAGGAACTTATTTTAGCAATGGCAAGACTATAGCTGGAAATTGAATTTCCAAAAGAATCTGATGAGAGATTGTCTCACATGGTAGTTGGTGCAACTTTAGTGGACAAACTGAAGAATGCTCAACTATAAGATTAAGAATGTGAGAAAATCAAGGAAAGAATGGTCGAGGGTAATGAGGTGAAGTACAAGATTGATACCAAGGGATTGCTAAGATTCGAGAGACGAATTTGGGTTCTAGCAGTACCGGATATTAAAGACGAAATCTTGACTGAAGCTCATAACTCAAGATATTCAATCCATCTCGGAAGTACGAAAATGTATCAAGATTTACGACGACATTTTTGGTGGCGAAATATGAAAAGAGATGTTACAGAATGTGTCGCAAAATGCTTGACAAGTCAAAGAGTAAAGGCCAAGCATCAGAGACCAAGCAGATTACTTCAGCCGTTGGAAATACCGGAATGGAAGTAGGAGCATATCACAATGGATTTTGTGGTAGGTCTTCCAACTACTTAGAAAGGATACAATGCGATTTGAGTGATAGTGGATAGACTGACAAAATCAGCACACTTTTTGCCAATAAAGATTAGATTCAATCTTGATCAGTTAGCAAAGTTGTACATCAAAGAGATCATTTCGAGACATGGAGTGCTAGTGTTAAATCTGTCAGATAGAGATCCGAGATTCACGTCAAATTTCTAAAAGAGATTTCAAGAATGCATAGGAACACAATTAAGAATGAGTACGGCATACCATCCTCAAATTGACGGCCAAAGTAAACGAACAATCCAGTCGTTGGGAGAATGCTTAGAGCATGTGTCATGGATTTCAAAAAGAGCTGGGACGATCATCTACTATTGGTAGAATTCGCCTATAACAATAGTTACCACGCGAGTATTGGCAAGCCACCTTACGAAGCATTGTACGGCATGAAGTGCAAAACTCCATTGTGCTGGGATAAAGTTAGTGAAAGCCAACTGTTAGGGACCAAAACTGGTACACAAACTGCTGAGGTTGTCAAACTCATCAGAGCAAGACTAGTAGCTGCTCAAGATAAACAGAGGAAGTATGCTGATTAACACAGACAAGATCGCGAATTTGAAGTAGGAAATTTTATTTTCCAAAAAGTTTCTCCTTGAAAGGGGAAAATTCGTTTTGGTAAGAAAGAAAAATTAAGTTCGAGATTTATATGACCCTTCGAGGTGTTGCGAAGAGTATGTGAAGTGGAGTTAGAACATGTACACAACATTTTTCATGTGTTGGTGCTGCGACTGTATAAACCCGATTACAAACATGTGATCGAGTATGAACCGTTATAGTTTGATAAGGACTTGTCTTATGAGGAAATTCCTATCCAGATAGTTGACAGGAAAGAACAAGTACTCAGGAATAAGGTGATACCTTCCGTGAAGGTGATATGGAGGAACCACAATATCAAAGAAGTCACGTGGGAACTCGAAGACAAAATGATGAAGAACTATCCTGAGTTATTTGTTTAATCTATGTCTTCGATTCTGAGGACAAAATCCTTGTAAGAAGGGAAGAATGTGACGATTGAATTGTTTGAATTGTGATTCTGGGGACAGAATCCTTGTAAGGAGGGAAGGATGTAACAATCTATAATTATATTTGTAATTTTAAATATTTATTAAATTTAATAAATATTTTTAATTGATGTGTTTGTTGTTATGTAAATATTTGTTGGATTATTTATTAGTTAAATAAATAATTCATGAATAATTATGGACTAACTTAATTAAGTGAAGTATATTAATTAAGTTGATGTTCGATAAATTTGTGGGCTAAAATTTAATTTAAAAGATTAATTAAATTAAATGAGTGGTTAACTAATTATCATATTATATAATGGTAATATTATAATTTAATTTAATAATTAAATTAGAGAAAGTTAGTAATAATTAATTGAGTTGTTGAATAATTATGTGTTAATTTCATTTAATAATTGAATTAGAGATTCAAATTTTTGTTAAGTAAAATTATAATTTTAAACGATTAATTAAAATATTGGAATTTAATTAATTATAGGGTGACCATTAAACCATATAGCAAGTGATTTATTAAAATAAATTAGAGAATTTTAATTCAATTTTTCCAAACAAGGCTTAAAGATATTAAGTCTTTATTTTAATTAATTTTATCCAAACAAAGCCTTGTAGCTTTTGAAATTTTAACTGACAAATTATTTGAAAATTTTTAGCTGTTAATTTATATTTAATTTTGTAACTGATAAAAATTAAGTTGTGCTCGTTATGGTTGTCAGTTTTTATTTTTCACGTATCATTTGTATTTGGCTTAAGCTTGAGAATAGAAGAGAGGAAGAACAGAGAAGAAATAGAGAGAAAGGAGAGAAAGAAAAAAAGAGAAGCATGTGAGTTTGAAAGAAGGGGTCTGTGAAATTAAAGCTAATCATTCTTGTTGGTTAAACAAGTAAATTGAAGGTATAATTTTAATTTCTAAAGCTTTAGTTTTATGTATATGAAAAGTTTTTTGTTCTTGAGTTTCACTGTAAAATAATAAAATTGTTTTCAAATTCTCTGTAATGCAATTTTGATGAATTTTTGACATATAAAGTGATTGATTGTGTTTATGTGTAATTGTGATGTTATAACTAGCATCTAGACAAGGGTTTGATATATTAATTACGTTCAAAAATAAGGGAAACTGATTACAGTGAATGTGTGTATTAATATGGCTTGTTGGAGTTCAAAATTGATAGTTGATTTGTGAACTAAATTGTAAATTAAGTCTTGAATGTGTTAATTCATTAAGAAGCAAAAAGAATACAGTTTGAATGAGTTGATTTTGTGTAGTAACGAAGTTTCAGTGATGATTTATGCTAAAGATGTCAAAAATGAAGTTTTGGCAAAAATATGGAATTCAAAGGACTTAATTTGGATGTAGTTATTGCTTAATTATTCTAAATCAATATATATATATATATATATATATATATATATATATATATATATGATGGGTAATGGTTATATGAGGCCTATATCATTTGGGTGTATGTAATTTGCTGATTAATTGATGAGGTTCATGAGTTTTGGTTATGAATAGAGTATGAAAAATGTACGTAGTAGTTACGTCACAAGACCAAAGACAAATTTAACTTACCGGTGTCAAAAGATGAAATGACGCAGTGCTACCGGATTCAGAGCTACAAATGGCGCAGCCCACGCCTAGCAAACGTAATAAAGGGGTAAGTGTTGTTCATTGATTGTCAGGCAAACTTTAAAACTCATTATAACCTAGTCTAATGAAAATGTTAATGTAACGCCCCAGAAAATCGAACCTTTTGTAAATATTTTTATAATGAATAAAATAATAGTATTTGTTATTGGTATGTGTTAGTAAGATGAATGTCGTTCTATAACCTAGAAACGTCAGAAAGTCGTAGTATTTTAACTACATGAATGAATTAAAGTTTTTGAATTTCCAAGACAAAAATAAAAGCTTTCCGAGAAATTTTCCGAAAAACACTATTCATCAATTTCCTCTCAGGAATTATTTTTGAACTTCCGAAAAATATGTAACGTTATAATATCAAGGTGAGATAGATTATGTAATAATAATCTAAGTATGGAAAACACAATATTTCGCATGCGGACTTAGTTCGAGAACGTTAGGAATATTAAGTGTTAAGAAGATAATGTAATAATCGTATGATATGTATGTATTGTATAAGGTATTTGAATACAAAGTATTATACGAATATATATGAAGGAAGAGATATTGTATATTGTGAATTAGTATACGAACTAGAATACGAGAATTATACGTATATAATATATACTAAGGCTTTAAGCCAATTATGAATGAATGTATGGATTATTTAGGATGTATAAGTCCAATAGGAATTTGATGTGCAAGCCTAAGTATTTGTTAATCAAAAGCCCAAAGTAACTTAATGCAAGCCCAAAATGAATAAGCTAAGTTAATTAACTTAAGCCCAATGTAATGATCCAATGGGTTAAGCATGATCCATGGAGCAAACCATGTTGATGTGGGTTATCATGGCGGGCAAGACCTTTGTGTGATGGCCAAGAACTTTAAGTAATGACCAAGTAAAGGATAAGTGTTATGCTTAACAAGTAATGAATAGAAAGGAGGTTAGTTTAAGGAGGTGGGATGTGCTATTGACCATAATGCCCTAACTTTGGAAGCTCTATAAATAGCAAGCTCACAATTCATTTGTTGGTTGTTAGTTTTCATCCAGAATTAAACAACTTATTGGTTAAAGAGAATAAGCACTTTTAAGACAAACTTCCATAGTTGTTCCAAGAAGGAGAAGAACTAGTTCATCAAGCGTAAGACTCTTGTCCTATATTCTTCTATCTCTACCATGATAGCTTGATAGAGAAGTGATGATCATGTATGCTAAGCAATCATAAGAAGTAAATAAGTAATGGACTTAAGCTGAATAAGTTATGAATAAATAACTTAAACCTAAATAAGTTATCAACTTCTGATGAACTTGTCATATGATTTCCATATGAAGTTAGTATGTTTGATAAGATGTGAGAATGTTGATAAAAGGACTTAAATCAATAATAAGTCATAAGGAATGAAAACTTGTAGTTTATAAGTTATTAAGTCATGAACTTATAAAGAATAACCTAAAACCTAACTTGAAAATAAGGTGTTATAATATGTAAGTTAAAATGTCTATAGAATGAATTGAATCCCTTTAGAACGATGATCAAATCGTTAGTAATGAAGTTTTTCCGGAATTCACATGATTGGACGATAATCGTCGAATTCGTGAAATTCTCGGAATGGAAGTTGAAATTTGTGTTTGAACTCAGAAACGTTGGTTTTTTATGGAGACAAGTCATATTTGGCATTATAGAGTTGCGGACTCAAAAATGACCGGATTCCAACTTAGAACGAAGAAACGAGCATTGAACGTTCACAAACGTTTATCATTTTTGTTAAAAATGAACTAATAGGTGAATTTTTAACAAACGAAGTCAAATAGATAAAATTCTTGCATGAACGTGTAGAGTATGTAATTTGTGAACCGTAGGCTTTTGAACGAGCCAATTCGGACTTATAACGAAGAAGTTATGAGTCCGGGAATTTTGCAAAGTTAAAAGTCTGTAAAAATATTCTGGTGCACAGAGTTGGCGCCGCGGTGCCAACCCAAGGTATATTGGCGGCACTACAGCGCCATATACGATTGCACATACTCATCAGAGTCACGTCGCAGTACCTTGGCCGAGAAAATGTGTGAAATACAGCATGGCCAAGACCGGATGTTAGGTACTACTAACCCGCATGTATAACGCGAAGTTGAAGGGCAATAGTCGGCGCCAGAAAGCACTAGTCCTAGGGTTTGGCCAGTGAAGAAGGTTTACATGTATAAGCTGAATGGTAACTCATTAGTAATGAACTAAAGCTTGATTATAATATGGTTAAGTCATGTTTAAACCTTAAGTATAATCAGTTAAGGTTAAAGTATGTCAATGGTAAGAGAATGTAAGAATGACGTAACGAAAAGACGGAACCAATAATAACAAATCTAAGTCGTAATTAGATTGAGAAGAAGGGTAAGATTCATTAGGAACCATGTATGTTCATTCGTGACCTAATGTGTTATGTGATGTTATCATTTACTGTAGAGACTTAAAGACTTAAACAAGAATGTGTTATAACTATAGCAGACGCTGAAGGCAAGTATTCTAACCTTTGTTTCAGTTCAATCTGGACAAGCTTTATAATTCATGTATAAGCACATGAAGTATTGTATGATGAAGTCAAAGCCAATTCTTTCGGCTAGACTTATATTATGTTTCTATCAAAGCATGGTCAATGTTTACCATGTTATATTGGTGTGGTTTTTAAACGAAGATTGAGTATGCTAAAAATGTTTTATCGTCAAACGACAGGCACGTGAGGTTGCCACAACTTAAACGTACACAGGTTTAATGAATGTAGTGTTGATCAACATAGAGTACTATTGACTGATCACTTAGACGTGCTCGTAAAAAATGTCGGACTTACGGACTTAGTGTCGGGATGTCCTTTTCAAAAGAACTTATGAAATGCTCAAGGTCTTGGACCAGAATTGATGTTTTACTGAATATTATTGTTGTAAAATGTTTTGAAGGAAAAGAAGTGCTATTTTGAGTTATCGATAGTACTTCATAACTATTGTTCAGTTATCGAAGATATATGATTCCTATGTTTCAAGCATGTTGTTTATTAGAATTGTCATACTTGCTGAGCTAGTCGTGCTCACTCTTGCTTGAACCATATGAACACCGCTAAGATCGAACGGACGGAAGGCTCCAGCAAGGATTATGGCAAGGTGAAGACGAACCCGTAGAATACTTATGTAATAGTATAGGGTAAATGATTGTAATATATTTAATATTATGACAAGAACAAATGTAATGGTTATAAAGAACCTGGGGGAATGTTAATATTATTTGGAATATATAGAAGACATATTCGTTCTTTTGAGACTTTTCAATTGAATGTATGTATGAATGGTAGTACCGTGTAGCACCATCTGTCGGGTTGGAAGATACCCGAATTTGGGGGCATCACAGTTAATATGGTGAGCATGTAATAAAGATGTTATAACATATTTGTAACATGTATTCGATAATTCCAAAGTTGTAAAAATTAGTAAGTTGTGAAAACTTTATGTTGTGATTTATTAAAATCTAGAGATGGTAATTAAGTATGATAATGCTAAAACTTGTGCTTTTAGAATTGTGTACAGTGTTAATGATTGGAACTTGCACTAAAATAACAAGTTCAATTAAAATGGTATTTAACTTATAGAGTTGATGTTAGTATATCTAATTGATGTTGTGATTCTAATAATATGTGTAGGTGAACATGACTTATAATTTAATAGCTTACACAAGGGGCAAGTTTTCGAACTCTAATTTTTGTTTGAATTACCCTAATTTGTTTATAATTAAGCAAGTTTTCCTAGTCTCATTTTCTTTATAATGAATGCAAGTTCCTGAACTCTAATCTCTAATTGAGTTGTCCTATCTTTTTTACTTCACGTAAGTTTCTAATCTTTATTGTTAAATTGAGCAAGTTTTGTTCTTAGCTTGTTATTCATTAAAGCATGTTCAATAATTCAATTCTTTTATTAGACAAGATTATAGCCTTAGCTTAATATTGTTCAAGCAAGGTTCATTGTATTATCAAATGTTTATGCTTTCTAGTTTATTTCTAAGCATGACTTCGATAAATAATGTTTATTCACTTATCCATGACTATTCTATATCATGTTGTTATCGAACATTTGAAATGATGTCAAACCTTATTGATTCAATTAATCCTTAGTTGATGTTCGTTGAACTCTAAATTACCCTTGAAGCTTATCCAAACTGAACTTACTTTGGTGCGGACTTGTATTCTAAAACTGAGAAGAACAACCCTGTTATAGGGGAATTATTTACGCAATGCGTATAAATGTTTGTGCACAATACATGGTATGAAGGGCTGATCACCCTAAGTACAGGGAGTCCCTATAGATTTATGACTGTTTAGGTTTAAGTTGAAAGATTACTTATAACCTTGGACATAGTTCGTGGTCTTGTGACCCTCAGATAAATTTAACATGTTGATTTCAGTTCTTGAATATCATTGATAGAAAATATTATTCAGTCTGTTGAGCCTATTCATTGGCAGTTATTATACTGTTGTTATTCATTGTTACTTTAAGTGAGCATTTATTTTGCTCACTCTTGCATATATATATATATATATATATATATATATATATATATATATATATATATATATCATTGCAATAAGGTTGAGAATGTCGATGAACCTACCACTAGAAAAGGGAAAGGAAAAATGAACAAGACTTGTAATTTAATGACAAACTTTATTTTAAATATTGTGGTGTAACTATTTTAATTTTTCCGCACTTGATGTATGTTTTTAAAGGTTAGATAACATGGGAGATTTACTGATTAAGTTATGTAACCCTTTAATGGGAAGATTTATTATTTAAATTTTATTATATTTGTGTAGATAGATATATGAATGGAAAGTGAACACCAAGTCTTGAGGAAATGAAGTACCCAGATTTGGGAGTGTCACAGTCGTTAATTTCTAGGGAGGCTTATCCCTATTGTAGAATAAATATTATTTATTTAAATTAATTAATAGTTTAATTTATTTATTTAAATAAGACTAGAATTGTTTTAATTGGTTTATTCATAACCAATTTAATATGGAGAACCTAAAGGGTCACACCACAAAAGGAAGAATATTTATTTAAGAAGAAAATAGCATAATCGTAATAATAAGTTAAGTATATTTAATTTAATCTATGGTGATAGAATAAATTAAATAAAATAACTTAATAGTTATTATTTAATATTTTGGAAATATTAAATATATTTTAATAAGAGAAGTCTTATTATTATTATTATTATTATTATTATTATTATTATTATTATTATTATTATTTAATTCCTAAAGGAGTTTAGAAATTAATTAATAAAAGTACTCTAATATATCCCTAATAAGATTAGGAGGATAATTAATTAAAAGAGTTTAATTAATTATTCCTAATAAGTTAAGGATCCTAATTAATTAAAGGAGTTTAATTAATTAAATAATACCATATTTTAATTATATTAAAAGGGTTAACTAATATCTAATATAAGACGAGTCTTATGCCAGATATCAATATATGTAATTCCAATTATTGGAGAGTACGCCCCTTTTTCTATAAAGATGGAAAAACTAAGGTTTGAGCCAAACACCCATCTTCTTGAATATTTGTTCTTCTTTGGTGGATCACCTCTAGAGGCCAAACACTTGGGTGGCTAAGGTTGATCAAACAAAGGAATCACAGTACAAGAAAAAAAGGCTAAGCTCGACGAAATCAATTTCGACGGAATAGTTTCTCTCGAAAATAGTATAATATCGACTGAATTATCCCTCGAAGATAAGTCCGTCGAACATAGTCTAACATCGATGGAAATCAGTCGAAAGTATAAGGGCCACATTGGTGCCAAGTTTCCCGCCAGCGCGAAAGTTATCTTCGACGAAAATATAATTATATCCGAGGGAAAGTCCGTCGGAAGTAGCTTATGTTCGAAGGACTTATACGCGATGGAAGTTTCGTCAGAATTATCTAATAAAACCTAAAACAAAGGCGCCTCTTCTCATTTCAGTCATTTCATTTCTCTCGCCTCTCGCTCTCTTTCTTCACCGCTCTCAGTCACTCTTACCTCTCTCTCTCTCTCTCTCTTTTCAACTCTCTCTGCACTCAGCGCCACTACCGGCCACCCTTCCACACGCAGCCAACTTCATTTTGGTTCTGGGTTGGACCTATTCTCTCTCATTCTCCTCCTTTAACCGATTTTCAAACTTAGGCCTAAGGTTAGTAATGGTTTATTTGTATATTTATGTATAATTTCCTGCCTTATATTGTGCATATTGCACTGAAATTGGTACTATATATATCTATTGGAACTAACTGCTACTATATATATTTCGGATGAATTAATGAAATTGGGACTTAAGTGTTAATTATTGATGAAAGGGTTATTATTTGTGTTCTGCCGAAGTGGGTAGATGAAAATTGAGATTATTTATATTCTAAAAAATATCTCTGTTGTGCAAACTGTTGTGAAAATTGGGATTAGCTAAAATTGTGTTCTGTCTAAGGGTTATTATTTGTGTTATGCAAACTGTTGTGAAAATTGGGATTAATATTAGTGTATTGATAATTGCAGCTTCTGTTAGTGTATAACATCTGGTAAATGTTTTAATTTGCTTTACTTTCTGCAATTATAGCTTATTACAGTGTATGTTCATAATTTTGGTTAGTTTATTTGATATTTTCGACGGGATTTCTTGTAACGACCCCAAAATTCATATAATTTAATTCTTAACTTCGGTCGTTAATAATACATTCAACCTCTAATTTTACATCATTAAACGATAATACAACTATTGAAATTTGCAGAATAATTAAAATTTTCTATTACAAACTATCCTCGTTCCCAAAACCTTCAACCTTTACATCTATATATCTTAGAATCATTTTAATACCACAATAGTTTACATCGTAAAACGATATTACAATTCAACATTTATACATTATTCGAAACATTAAACATGGTTCAAATAATAATAACACAACCAAAGTGTATAAATCTTCAAGTATCACATCTGATTCATGTCTTTCAAGTAACACATAACTTTACCTTGAATCTTGAACCTGCAAAAGTGGTTATTTGCAAGGTTGAGCTCGACAGCCCAACAAAATCTAACAGTTTTCATGCATCACATAGCACATAATAACATGCTTAACATATAACATATATGCTACAGTTCATATAACAAGTATAAAGATTGAGTCCTTACTCAATCAACATGATTTAATCAATCAACATAGTCATAAATTGACTTTAACATTTCATAATTTCAACATATATATAACACATCATGCTCTTTGCAATAAAGATTTAAAACAGTTAATCATCAAGTTCACATAGCGAATAGGAACCGAAAGACTTGCCTTGATCGTTGTTTACCAATAACAGTTTAACAACTTACAGCTATCTACACTTCACGTGCCCTACACAATTATATAATCATTCACATTATATATTAGTCACATAGAAATGCGTAGTAGTTGTAATGTAAACTTTCCTCTACATCTCATAACCCTCAATACAATGTTCAATTTTATTGTGTTAACTTTCGACTTATGGCTCACTATATTTCATATTCGAAGTTCATTCAAGTGTTTAAGTCTTTCTAGGACTACTTATTGGTTTTATATTAAATCCATTCCATATCATATAATATTCATTTCAATTGAATTGAAACACTTTTTAAGTTCATTAACACTTGGCACGGCAATTCGACGTTCATTCGTCACACGCCCGATTCGTCTCTCTTGTGTGTGCTTAGTATGCTTATACAACTTATCTAATATATCATTTATTAATGTTAAGCATCATTATATTTACTAATATTCATGTTTTATAACTTAGGACAACATCATTTATCGTCAGGAGCACTACATTTGCTTATGTGCATTCCCGAAGCCCTCTGATTGCCTCCTAATACATATCAGTCCCACAAATGGCCATTTTGACCCCTATTCCTGACTTCAAATTGAAACACTTAAAGAATGAAAGTTGTAGGTCTATTCGTCCTCGTTCCGTATCATCTTGAATCACCTCGATCGGAGTTCGTATGAAAATGTTATGGTCGTTTTACTACAGGAGGTCAAAACTATCTAACCCAACCACTATTCCTATTCGCCATGCATGACGCGAGAACTAAGTCGTAGTGTAATATGTAGTATTAAATTGGCACTGTATGGCGCTGATTTTGCACCTTTGTGGTGTGAGTTCTAGGTCATGCTTTTGATTTTTTGGCGCTGAGGCGCTGAAACTTACAGAAACCGCACACGAAGAACAGAACACAACAATTCTTAACGGTTTAAGGGCTTCTAGCAGCTAAATTAACATATATAATTTATGTAAATCACACATAACATTAACAAGCATACATATACTAATTTAGCACAACTTAAACAATAATTTAAGATAAGTTAAATCCTTGAAACACTATTTAAAACAAAACTCCATCGTTGACGTTGTTTTACAAGGTTTAACACTGTAAACCACAATTATCCAATGAATTCATTCCTTTGAACTACGTTCTCATTAAGTCCTTCCCCAATTAACATATATAAGGTTCAATTTCACAATTAGCATACAATCACATACTAATTTTGTTATCGTACAAAACATGTTCATTACATGTAATCACTGTAAAACCATTTTTCTTATTTTTGAACGTACATGTAAACTACAGTCATATATCTATGCTAGTTAATACGAAAACACATGATTCCATAATCAATTAGTAAAACATATGGA
This sequence comes from Panax quinquefolius, assembly GCA_020205615.1. Classification (NCBI taxonomy): domain Eukaryota; kingdom Viridiplantae; phylum Streptophyta; class Magnoliopsida; order Apiales; family Araliaceae; genus Panax; species Panax quinquefolius. The sequence goes on along the minus strand of CM035155.1, from coordinate 75,233,927 downwards.
TTACAGACACTTTTTATAAAGAATTATTTATACTACAGTCAAATTTAGAAACACAGAGAATCAAATTCACAGTAAATTTTGCGTAAAACATATATGGTAAAGACATACCTTCAATTTGCTCAGACAATCTTTGTTAAACACCACAGACGACTATTTGAAAGTCTCAGGAAGTTTCTCTCTCTTGTTTTTCTCTCAGACTCTCTCAAAACTCTTAGAAATTTTTTTTCTTTCTTAGGCTTAAGTTTAGATAAATACGTAAACTAAAAATCCAACTGATAATCTATGCGTACTCTAAAACTGATAAGCCAATGTAAAATAAAAGAAAGGAATATGGTCATTATAAACCTAATAAATACTATCAGTTACCAATATAACGTATAAATTATAAATATATTTTATTTATATTTTATTTATTTAATTTATTTTATTAATAATTCAAATTTTAAAATCCAAAAGCCATAAGGCTCTGCTTTAGCAAAACTCTTTGAAAATTAAAGACTTAATATATTTAAGCCTTGTTTGGCAAAACTAAATTAAACTTCTTAAATTTATTTTAATAACTCCTTTATAATATAGCTATTTATCACACTTTATTTAATTAAGTTTTCATACTTTATTTAATTAATTCTAATAAGAATTTATTGAATAAATCATTTAATCATTATAAACTCTCTAACTTAATTATTAAATTAAATTAGAAAATTATCTCATAACAATTAATTTCCTTAACACATTAATTATTTATTAAACAAATAATTAACCAAATCAAATCAAATTAAATTAAACCAATATTTATTCAACAATAAAAAAATATTTATTCAATAATAAACACATTTATTAAATATTTTTATAATTACAATTAAAATTCTGGATTGTTACATTAATCACATCGTAATAAGAATTTTAATTATTAAATTCTTATTTTAGTAACTTATGAAAATTCGGGTTGTCACGTCCTTCCCTCCTTATAAAGATTCCGTCCTCGGAATCAAAGAAACCTACTTTACTCGGTTTTCACCAAGTCTTTTTTCAAAAATTTATCGCTGAATATCTTCAACACATTACCTTAATATAGATTTTATATTTCCTACCACATTCTTTACTTCAAAAAATTCTAGGTTTTATTTCATAACCTTTACTTAAACTCAATTATATTTGAGTATTACATATTCTTTGACCCATTCATTATCCTTCTCTAAGGATCATTATCATATACAATATTCTCAAACTCTCGGGACCTTACATTCACCCCTTCTTCTAAGAATTTTGTCCTCAAAATTTTTGACTTACTAATATTCATTCATTCCATTTATCAAAATAGATTTTATGTTAATATCTATTTATTCATTAGGTTCTACAACCAAATTCTTTATCTAAGGATCTTTCTAAGATCATCATATTCCTCACCTCTTCCTCTTCTAAGAGTTTCACATTTCTCTTCTTTCTGGAGATTCAATTCTTTCTTGAAATTATTATGTTTTGCTTAATTTTCTCATCCTTTCCACTTTCACCTTTCAGAATAATAAGAATCTTCCATAATTTCTCAATAATTGGGAAGCGATATGAATAACAGGAATTTAAAAGATTCCAAATCATGCTGAGGGTCATAAAACCTTGAACTATGTCCACGGTTATAAGTACTCTTTCAACTTAAACCATAATAAATCATTAGATCAGTAGGGACTCCGTGCACTTAGGGTGTTAAGCCCTTCATACGATGTATTATGCACAAACATCTAAACGCATCGCAGTAACTATGTCCACTAAGCTACAAGTAATCTTTCAACTTTAACCTTAATAAGAATAATCAGAGGGACTCCCCATACTTAGGGTGATCAGCCCTTCGCACCATGTATTATGTACAAACATCTAAATGCTTCTGCGTAATCCCCTATAAAAGGGTTGTTCATCTCAGCATTTCAACATCGGAATTCGCACCAAAACAATTTGGTTTGGCAAAACTTCTCAAGAAATCCTTGAATTTCATGAACATCTTTCAATAATAGTCTAGCTGAATCAAATAGCATAGACTTCTACAACAATTCAGATATCAATCAATCGATATATATATATATATATATATATATATATATATATATATCTCATATCTCAAAGAAATCTCAAAATCTTTTTATGGCGTCCATGATTATGACGTTGTCATACTACATCTTACCATAGTGGGTCGACGATCATATGATCACATCCAACACCGTGTTCCATTGCATTGATGACTCCATCGCTTATCATATCACCCGTCAGCATATAGTTAAAATATATTTTGAAAATTTAAAAATTGTTTTTTTATCTAGGCTAAAACAAAATTAAAGATAGATATTGTGAATAATAGTAGACGCTTTTAAAAATTCTTTGGTTCACTAGTGTGATCCAAAAATTTTCAAAAATCAAAAGTACAACCATCGGCACGAAGTCAATAAATCTCAAAAGTCTAGCATAGCTAGTAGATTTAGAATATCCAGGTATCCATCAACTTCAATCTTTACTTCATTACTTCATTACTTAACCATTCTATCAATCTTCAACTTCATCAATGATCTCTATACTATAATCGTTTTCAACCCAAAATAGTTCATCAAACTTACCGCACATTGGATGTTCAGGAACTTGCCACAATAATATGAGTTTAAGAACTTATCCTAGTCAGACTATAGACGTCCATTCGCTGAGGGGTTCAAAACATACCATATTATTATGAGTCACGAACTTACCATATGCATTAGTTTTAAGAACCGCACCTAATCCTAATAATATCTGACTAATCTTAATAGTTTGTAACTATCAAATATACACATGAGAAAAGAATCACTTTTTCACCATACATACATTGATAGCGCGATACCGACATTCCAATGATTATCAATGTAATAAACTGAGTGCAAGCACAAAACCCTCGCCTATACAAAGTTTTGTACAACTCAGCCATCACATGAGTCCTCAATTAAAATCTCACCTAACTCTATCTTACTCTTAACAACTTACCCTTAACTTGCTCAATACGAATTCCTCGTATCAGATTATCTATAACTCCTCGTGAGTTTATCTTGTACTATATCATAGTATATTATCTTCATAGCATCAAGCTATAATTATTCAAACATTACAGACCATCTTTCTCTTATAACTTAAACAGATCACATCGTGATCTTATTCTATAATCATCTCCCTTAAAATTCTTTTCTTAACTCGTGATTATTTTGTTTTACGATCCCCTTTCTTCCCTTTTTCATCATTTACGACTTTATTCGTTATTTTGGCTATTGGAGTTAGGCAACTCCCATTTCTTATCTTTATATCTCTTCAAGATTCTTCTCTAAATTTTCTTGTTTATATAACAATTTCTCCTTTAAGAATTTCTAACTTCATTTACATTGTACAACAATTCATTCGAGTTCTACATTTTCATCATACGTATCCATTTCTATACTTGGTACACATCGAGTCTCTAATAGTTTCAATATGGTACACTGAGTGGTTTCCCACAAACAACCAACAAACTAGGTTCCGAGTTGCTAGTTCGTATATACCCTTGCTCTATGAAGGAATTGTTTAGCCCAGATACCATACATCAACTATTAAGGAGTACAATTGTACCATACTTAAATATAACTTTTTGATTCTTAACTTCTTTATCAGCTTCTCCTTTATTCTCTAAGGTTATAGCCTAGGATACTCTTACCTAAGGTTTATAACCTACAGCTTTGATACCAACTGTAACGACCCCAAAATTCATATAATCTAATTCTCAACTTCTGTCGTTAATAATACATCCAACCTCTAATTTTACATCATTAAACGATAATACAACTATTGAAATTTACGGAATAATTAAAATTTTCTATTACAAACTATCCTCGTTCCCAAAACCTTCAACCTTTACATCTAAATATCTCATAATCATATTAATGCTACAATAGTTTACATCAAAAAACGATAATACAATTCAACATTTATACATTATTCGAAACCTTAAACATGGTTCAAATAATAATAACACAACCAAAGTGTATAAATCTTCAAGTATAACATCTGATTCATGTCTTTCAAGTAACACATTACTTTACCTTGAATCTTGAACCTGCAAAAGTGGTTATTTACAAGGTTGAGCTCGACAGCCCAGCACAATCTAATAGTTTTCATGCATCATATAGCACATAATAACATGCTCAACATATAACATACATGTTACAGTTCATATAACAAGTATAAAGATTGAGTCCTTACTCAATCAACATGCTTTAATCAATCAACATAGTCATAAATTGACTTTAACATTTCATACTTTCAACATATATATAACACATCATGCTCTTTGCAATAAAGATTTAAAATAGTTAATCATCAAGTTCACATAGCATATAGGAACTGAAACACTTGCCTTGATCGTTGTTTACCAATAATAGTTTAAGAGCTTACAACTATCTGCACTTCACGTGCCCTACACAATTATATAATCATTCACATTAACTATTAGTCACATAGAAATGCGTAGTAGTTGTAATGTAAACTTTACTCTACATCTCATAACCCTCAATACACAATGTTCAATTTTATTGTGTTAACTTTCGACTTATGGCTCACTATATTTCATATTCGAAGTTCATTCAAGTGTTTAAGTCTTGCTAGGACTACTTATTGGTTTTATATTAAATCCATTCCATATCTTATAATATTCATTTTAATTGAATTGAAACACTTTTTAAGTTCATTAACACTTGGCACGGCGTTTCGACGTTCATTCCTCACACGCCGATTCGTCTCTCTTGTGTGTGCTTAGTATGCTTATACAACTTATCTAATACATCATTTATTAATGTTAAGCATCATTATATTTACTAATATTCATGTTTTATAACTTAGGACAACATCTTTTATCGTCAGGAGCACTACATTTGCATATGTGCATTCCTGACGCCCTCCGATTGCCTCCTAATACATATCAGTCCCACAAATGACCATTTTGCCCCCTGTTCCTGACCTCAAATTGAAAAACTTAAAGAACAAAGGTTGTAGGCCTATTCGTCCTCGTTCCGGATCATCTTGAATCACCTCAATCGAAGTTCGTATGAAAACGTTATGGTCATTTTACTACAGGAGGTTAAAACTGTCCGTCCCAGTCTACTATTACGGCGCCGCGATGCGAGAACTAAGTCAGGCAGTGGCACTGCATAGCGAAATTGGCGTTGTGGCGCTGCGGCATGGAGTTAAAGTTCGCATGCTCTGTTTTTTGGGCGCCAGCGCCAAACTTACGTAAACCGCATTACGAAGAATGTAATACATAAATTCTTAACAGTTTAATGGCGTCTAGCAGCTAAATTAACATATATATAATTTATGTAAATCACACATAACATTAACAAGCATACATATACTAATTTAGCACAACTTAAACAATAATTTAACAGAAGTTAAATCCTTGAAACACTATTTTAAAACAAAACTCCATTGTTGACGTTGTTTTACAAGGTTTAACACTGTAAACCACAATTATCCAATGAATTCATTCCTTTGAACTACGTTCTCATTAAGTCCTTACCCAGTTAACATACGTAATGTTCAATTTCATAATTAGCATACAATCACATACTAATTTTGTTATCCTACAAAACATGTTCATGTACATGTAATCACTGTAAAACCATTTTTCTTATTTTTGAACGTACATGTAAACTACAGTCATATATCTATGCTAGTTATTACCAAAACACATGATTCCATAATCAATTAGTAAAACATATGGATTACAGACACTTTTTGTAAAGAATTTTTTATACTACAATCAAATTTAGAAACACAGAGAATCAAATTCATAGTAAATTTGGCGTAAAACATATATGGTAAAGACATACCTTCAATTTGCTCAGACAATCTTTGTCAAACACCACAGACGACTATTTGAAAATCTCAGGAAGTTTCTCTCTCTTGCTTTTCTCTCAGACTCTCTCAAAACTCTCTGATTTTTTTTTTCTTTCTTAGGCTTAAGTTTAGACAAATACGTAAACTAAAAATCCAACTGATAATCTATGCATACTCTAAAACTGATAAGCCAACGTAAAATAAAAGAAATGCATATAGTCATTATAAACCTAATAAATACTATTAGTTACCAATATAACGTATAAATTATAAATATATTTTATTTATATTTTATTTATTTAATTTATTTTATTAATAATTCAAATTTTAAAAATCCAAAAGCCATAAGGCTCTGCTTTGGCAAAACTCTTTAAAAATTAAAGACTTAATATATTTAAGCCTTGTTTGGCAAAAAACTAAATTAAACTCCTTTAATTTATTTTAATAACTCCTTTATAATATAGTTATTTATCACACTTTATTTATTTAATTAAGTTTTCATACTTAATAATTAATTCTAATAACAATTTATTGAATAAATCATTTAATCATTATAAACTCTCTAACTTAATTATTAAATTAAATTAGAATATTATCTCATAACAATTAATTTCTTAATCCATTAATTATTTATTAAACAAATAATTAACCAAATCAAATCAAATCAAATTAAAGCAATATTTATTCAACAATAAACATATTTATTAAATATTTTTATAATTACAATTAAAATTCTGAATTGTTACATTAATCACATCGTAATAAGAATTTTAATTAAATTCTTATTTTAATAACTTATGAAAATTCGGGTTGTCACATTTCTGACGGAATTTCTATCAGAATTCTTCAATTGCAAATTTTGTGGGCTCATGTAACTATTTAAATATGTTAATTAATTTTCCAATACTAAAATAAACTAGTTTATAGTAGTATTTACTAAGTTTTATACTACTAAATAAAATAAAATAATATTATAAATAATATAAATTTAAATAACATAATATAAGATAATATAATATAAAATAATAAAATTAAATAACATAAGATAAGATTATTAAGATAAAATGAAATGAAATAAAATAAAATAATTAAATTAAAATAAAATAAGTTAATAAATTAAATAACTTATTAAATTATATCTAATAAATAAATTAAATACATTAAATTAAATTAAATACAAAATAATAATAAATTATAATAATTTAAATTTAATAAAATATAATGAAATAAAATAAAAAATTTAATTTAATAAATAAATTTAATTTAATAAAAAATATTTCAAAATATATAATATAATACGATAAAATACAATCCAATAAAACATAAAATAAAATAAAAGTAATAAAGTAGAATAGAATAGAATAAAATAAATTTAATTTAATTTAATTTAATTAAAATAATTTAAATTAAATTTAAAATAAATTAAATTTAACGAATTTAATTTAATAAAAAATTACAAATTATATAATGTAATACAAAATAAAATAAAATAATAAATTAAATTAGATTAAAATAATTAATTAATTAAATTAAATTAAATTAAATTCAAACTTATATAATATAATACAAAAATAAAAAAATAATAATAAATTTAATCCGATTTAATAAAATAAATTTAATAAATAAATAAACCAATTATACTATAATAAAATATAATACAAAATAAAATAAGAGAAAATATAATAATAAATTAAGTAGTATTTGCTTAGTTGGGATTCAATTAAAAGAAACTGAATAAGAATGTTTTCGATTAAATAAAATAATATACTTTGGAACTTAATTAGAAACTCGTTTGACAAGTAGGAGTGAATGTCAAACAGTAGTCTCTATAGATTCTAAATAAAAATTCTCATAAACTAAGTACCACTTACTTAGTTTATCATTGGTAAATTAAACTAAGTAGCATTTGCTTAGTTTGCCATAATTTTCAATAAATGCAATAATATTCTCCCTACATATATTTACTCTTCCTTGTATGCAGTGTTCGACATAGCAGTTGCAGCTAATAGTACTCCAACCGGTTCCTCGGCAACAATTAAGAAAAAAGGGTCGTAGTTCCTTTTTGTGTCCTATACTCGAATAATAAAGTTAATTGAATGATTACTGCGGACATTCCCCACTGTTCCATCATAACAGATGACATCTGGAAGGAGTGTCATTAAGTTGTTGAACAAAGTTCTAGGTTAAGCAATCATCTAGATGAACGAACGATCACTTCTCTGCAAGGAATGAATCATCTCCCCATATGGGTCCAATCCATGACATAGACAGCTTCTCACAACTCTGAATTCGAATTCATCATATGAGTAGTTCTTCAAGAACGTCTCACCTCTTTTTCTTTGAGAACTACCCATCTAAGGAATTTGGAGTGGTGAGAAGTTGTCTATGTCATGGATTAGACCCATATGGGGAGATAATTCATTCTTAGCAGAGAAGTGATCGTTCGTTCATCTAGAGGGTTGCCTAACCTGGAACTTTGTTCAATAGCTTAATGGAAGTCCTTCGGGATGTTTTCATCTATTATGATGGAACAATGAGGAATGTCCGAAGTAATTCAATTAACTTTATTATTCGAGTATATGACATAAACATGAACTACGACCCTTTTTTCCCAGTTTTTGAGGAACCACTTGGAGTACTATTAGTTACAACTGATATGTTAAACCCTGCATATAAGGAAGTCCTTGACTCTTCTTCTAGTAGTCATTACAGCTGCAACTGCTATGAAACTTAGAAACCCGTTTGACAAGTAGGAGTGAATGTCGAACAGTAGTCTCTATAGATTCTAAATAACAATTCTCATAAACTAAGTACCACATTGGCAAAATAAACTAAGTAGCATTTGTTTAGTTTGCCACAAGTTTCAATAAACTCAATAATACTCTCCCTTTAATCTTCAATACACTCAGTAATATATGTACTATACTTTGGAACTTAGAAACCCATTTAACTTTCACTCAGTAGGAGTGAATGTCGAACAATCCCCAGTTTGGGACTGTTATTGAATGCTATGTCTCTCACTTAGGCCAGTGCCAATACGAAACGATATGTTTTTATTATTTTAAGGATTTTTCGACTGTTATCTCTATATGTTCTTCGAGTGCATACTTAGATTAAGTTATCTTAGTCTATTTCGTGTGCTTAGAGACCATGGGGAGGTGCTACCAAAATTTTCTTAAAACTCATGAAACGTACTCAACGTGTTGGCACTAGTGACAAGATGCAACCAATAACGGGATAGAAGCCTTACCCCTATCCTGTAGAGTGGAGATACTAGGTAAATCTAATTCATGCATGAATATCTAAAATAACTGAATGCGTCTTCTTTGTAGTTAAAAATGTCAGCCGACTGGAGTTGGATGTACCGTAGGATACCCAGTGATGGGAGGGGATTAGTCTCAGCTTATCGTGTTAGGGTGTCAGATTTCTTGAACAAAGCAATAGAACATACAGATGATCAGAACGGAAAGATGTGATGCCCGTGTGTCAAGTGTAAAAACCTGATTTGGAAGAAAGTCGACGAGATTAAATTTGACTTATTTTCCCGTGGATTTGTGGATGGGTACTTCGTATGGACTCATCACGCGGAATCAGAAGTGATTGAAAATATTGTGGAACAACCAATTCTACAGGATTCATACGTCGAGAACTATGATCCAGTGGAGATGTTGGTCGATGCTTATGGCTTTACTAATATTGACTGGGCTGAAAATGAGCCTTCTTCAAGCAGTGCTAAGAAAGTGACAAATGACACAACTGCTGCCTTTTACAAGTTGCTATCTGAATTTGGGGTCGCGTTGTATCCGGGAAATAATACGGACACCAAGCTTTCTGCAGTGACGAAGCTCTTACACTTCAAGAATGAGCACGACTATAATGAGAGAGGTTTCAACGATTTGCTTGCTATAGTTGGACTGTGACAACCCAAAAAATTGGATTGTCTAGAATTTAAGTTTAAAGAATTAGTTATTAATAAAATGATTTTTTATTAATAATATTATGTGCTATGTGTTTATTAATCATTCTATAACCTAGTATGATTATTAATCGGGAGGATTCTGACTACGAGCTAGACTCAACGAATAAGAATTTTCAAGACAAAAATAAAATATTTTCGGGGAAAAAGATGAAATAGGCACTATTTACCCGACGAAACCCTAAGGGTTATGGTTTGAATAACCTAAGTCTTTCCGAGAGTTCGGTATGTCGAAATGACATTTCTTCAAAAGATTTGACGATAATATATCGTGAAAAGTTAAGTAAGCCGATAAAAGTTTTTCTCGAAAAACGTGCAGAAATCGGACGAAATAAAAATGACAAAAAGTACTGTTATGTACTTTTCACTCGTTTAACTACGTTAGGGGAAAATGTTAAGGAAAATGCTTAATGTCGAAAAGTGTTTTTTAGTTTTTTGGAGATCCAAATAATACGTAAAAGTTAATCAGTAAAGGAAAGACGAAATATCCAAAAATATTTGGATTCCGAGAATCGCAATTTTTAAAACTGTTGGACAAAACCCGAAAGAAGGAACCACGAAACTTCCAAGGGAAGTTTCATGAATAGTAAGGACGTGGAATAGTAAGGAGGTGTGAATAGTAATCGGAGGGGAGAAATGACTATTTTGCCCCTACCTTAGAAAATCTATAAATAGGAAGCTAAATTCATTTGTTTAGGATTTTGAAAATCCTACAACATTTGAGAGAGAGAGAGAGAGAGAGAGATTTCGGATGAGAAAGAAGAGGAAAAGGAAGAGGAAAAGCTTGCTCGTGAGCAAACTTTGTCCGACAGAAGGAGATTACGGAGAAAGGTAATCCGAAACTTAGTCTCCTATATTTTTTTTCTTTAAGTTTTCTATGTTTAAAACATAACATAATGAGAATAAGAAGTAAAAGATGTTAGAAATGATTTCATATGGTTGAAATCATCAGAAAATGAAGAATCAAGAATTAGAAGTTTAGTAAATAAATTTCTTAAGGAAACATAAGATTCGTAATGAATTTGAACGATTCGAATGAATCATATGAACAATTCGGTGAAATAAGTAAGGAATGGTGTTTTATAACATCAAATTCCAAGAAAAAGTGAAATCGTAATCAAAATATCGATCAAAAATGAAGAACGAACGAAGAACGCGAAGAACATAAAGAATGTTGTTGATGGACAAATTTAAAACCATCGTAGTATAAATGTTGTTGATAGACAAGTTTAAAAGCATCGTGTATAAGTTAGATGCTTATTGCTTGGTTAGGAACGGTAGAAACGTTCATGAAGAACGGATTAAAACTAAGCTATAACGAAGTAATGACGAAAATTTTGTAAAAGATGAACGAGAATTAGAAAGTTAGTAAATGAAACCAAACATGTAGGGTTTCATAAGAATGTAAGAAAACGTAGAAAATATGAGTCATGGACTCAAGAACGAATAAATTCCGAGTTTGGATGACCGAATTAAGGACGAACGAACAAATAACGTTAAAAACGTAAAATGAACGAATGATGAAGATTAAGTCAATCGAATGGCATATTAATGGATTCAGAATGAAGTTCTATTTGGGGGGGATTGAAGTACGTAAAATATGGAAGAGAATGGCTTTTGAATGACCTCGCTCCGAGTTATAACGAGTAAGTTATGAGATCGGGAAGTAAGCGTCTCAGAACAATTTAAAGACTTAGAAATTTTTTTGAAAGTTAGGGCTTGGCGTCAGAAGCGCCACCATGCTTTAGAAATTAGCACTGAATGCCGCACCGGAGAGCCGCACATTGAAAATCGCTACCAGAGCATGAGCTATAATGAAGAGAGTGACACCGCGACGCCAAAGGGCCAAGATCGCGAGGAAAGGAAGGGACCGTGGCCGCAGTCACGGCAGTAGGGAAAAGCCCAAAGATTGAGCTTTTAACTGCTCAAATCCTGGGTGAAGTGTACCAAAAGCTAATGAACATATAGTTGAATGAATTTATGGCAATTAAATTTTTATGGCAATTAAATTTTTATTTGATTATGTGAATTAAATGAATTTAATTGATTATTATGTGAGTAAGCTATGTGAAGGTCGTTCTATGACCTAGAATGTGCTAACGTGGTTAGTAATATGACTACGTGCTAGAATTAATTATTTGGAATTTCCAAGACGAAAAATAAATATTTTCTGAGAAATTTCCGTAAAAACACTATTCATCCGTTTCTGTTCGGGGAATTATTTTGAAATTCCAAGAAACGCGTAATGATAGAATATCGAGATGAAATGAAATATCTGATAATATTTCATTTATGGCAAACGCAGTTTTTACCTGCGGACTTAAAACCTAAGGGTTGAGTATATTGATTTCCGAGAAGGAAATGAAACGCGTAGAGGGATTTGCGTTATAATTAAAGCGAGTGTTATACAATTATGGTACTAATTAGTACCTATGTATAATACGATGAGTAAATACGACGTATAATACGATTATTGTACGAGTAGTATACGGAGATAATACGTGAATTGTATGTATAAAATATGATTCGTATTATAGAATTAAGTTAAGTCTTATGTTAATTCATTTGAGTTGGATTATTAATTAGTCCAATTATTTGAATGAACAAGCCCAAGTGATTAGTGGGTTAAGCCCAAGTCAAGGCCCAATGTTAATTTAGTTAAGCCCAATTCATGAAAACTGAACCGTGGATCGAACCGGTGGGTCACCGAATGGGTAAAACCCATGGGGCAACCCATGGCAAGGGTGGTCCGGCCACCTTGGTGTGCAAGCCAAGAATAAGGCTTGGTCACCAAGCATTTTACTTGGTGACCAAGAGTGAATAGTAAGGAGGTTTGTGTGTAATGCCTATTATGCCCTCCATTCTATTTTCTATAAATAGGGAGCTAGGTTTGGCCATTTGAGAGTTTTCAATTGCCTAACTTAGATTATTTGAGAGAGAAAGAGAGCTAGACTACACAAAACATACACTTTGGAAGCTTTGACTTAGAGTTTTCAAGAGATTTCATAAGAGTTCTTGAGGTAATAATCCTTATCTTTCATTTCCATCTCTTTTGATTTTCTTTTATCTTGGAGAATCATAAAATGGGTGGTATATGTCTTGTATAGTGGATTAAAGATGACTTACCATAGATTCAATCTCTATAAGTCATGAGATCGTAAGAATCATAGGGTTCATTATAGTTTCAAACCATGAAAATATTGTTTATTGAGATCGATTGTTTATAAATGTTTGAACTCCATCAATACGTTAATATATGAATCTTGCTTGGTTAGGATGTAAATATGAAATCCATGGAGTATTCCATGAGATTTGGCTTAGAGAACATTAGTAACGAAGTTATGGCGAATTTCACGAAAATAGACGTTAAACATCGAAAACATTGGAATTCCAGATGGGAGGTCGAAAGTTGCCGTGAGACTTAAAAACGTTGTTTTTCAATGTCAACACGTGAGATAGGGTAATTAAGAGTTTTGGGTTCGAGAATCGTCGAATTCCAACTTAAAACGAAGAAAACGAGCATTGAACGCTCATTCACGTTTACGAACGCTTAGAAAATGAACTCAATAGTGAATTTTGAGTTATCAGATTTGAAAGTGTCGAATTCTTATATGAACGCGTAGAGTATGTCATTTATGACGTGTAGGCTTTTGAACGGACCAAATCGGGCTTATAACGAATAAGTTACGGCCCCGAGAATTTCGCAAAATTTTCAAACTTTAGAAATTTTTTTTTGGTATCGAGATCTCAAATGCCACGCCAGACGTAGTGTTAAATGTCGCAGTCAGTCAAAGACAAGACAAAGCTAATTTGCCATTATTAAATGGTGCGTGTTACACAAATCGCTAAATAGTCTCAGCCACCAGCGCCAGACCGCTTTGTATAGAGTCTCAAATCGCAAATACCAGCCTAGTATTATAGAGGTCATGCCAGCAAATGCAGAGAGTGTGTAGGCTTTGATATGGACTTAGGTTTTGTACTTCAATTGTTCAGCGACCTAAAGGGGTAATGTTTGTACACTTCATAAGTGTATTAAAGCTATTCCTATACTACCTATACTAAGGTATATGGTATTGAACTTAGGAGTTGAATGCGTGTTAATGGGTTATGAATGATGAACAAAGTTGGTACTTTATCAACGATGCTTGAGTCCGGTTAATAACGTTAGTTGAGTAATAAACCGGGATGAAGGGTAATGAGTCAAGTTGACTTTATTATTAATATTAAGTTAACTAAGACATAGAAGAGAAAGAAGTTGGTAAAACAATGTGAACATTTATTTGTTAGCTAATTATAGTGTGCTATGTGAATATATCATGTAGATTCTGTAAAGCCTGTGGTCAGTCGATTAAGTTATTTGAAGATGCTGAAAGGCAAGTTTTCTTAACGCTTGTCTAACTTCCAAGTTAGTCAAGTTTTATGTGATTCATTGAACTGAATTGCACGATTGTTTTAAAGAAAGGGTCGATGCCAGATTTTAACTCGGCTAGACTATTCGTAAGATATAGATTGATTATGATTCATATCTTTCTATATAGAAATGTTAACGCTATCCTATGCCAAGTAATTGGTACGAACGTGAAGGTAATGTTTGTCTATGAACAAACAAAAGTATTTTTCATCGATTATTCGATGGGCACGCGAGTTTGCCAAAAATATTAAACGTAAATACGTTTAATGAATGAGTGTTAATCAACATAGAGTACTATAGGTTGATCACCTAGAAGTGCTCGTAAGTAATGCGGACGTAACAACCTTAGTGCTGTGAAATCCTTTTCAAGTATGAAAACTGAAATTACTGTTCATGGTCTATCGACCGGTTTCAGAATTCCTAATCTATTCTATACTTTGGGAATTGATGTTATGAACTATTAAAGTATTATTGATTCATGATACTTCATAACTATTGTTCAATTATGTAGGAATTGTTATATAATTTACGAAGGTGGTATTACTGTTATCCTTTGTTAAAACTTGCTGAGCTGTCATGCTCACTTCTTGCGTGAATTATATAACTGCAGTTAAGGATGAACATACTAAGAATGCCAAGAGAGATAAGGGCAAAGCTAAGATGGATGCTTAGGCATTGTGTAATAGATTAGTAAGTTTTTATGTATTATACATTATGAACAACGAACGATGTAACCGGTTTATGAACCTGGGAAGAATTATACTTTAATTGTAATAAGAAGATAGTAATTACCTTCATTTTGTTGTATTTCAATGGAATGATTGTATGGATATTAGTACAGTGGAGCACCATATGTCGGGTTGAAAGATACTCGAATTTGGGGGCGTCACAGGTTGGTATCAAAGCCTTTTAAAACTTAAGGGGGGAAGAACCTTAGGCTAATAACCTCGTAAGGAAGGTAAAGTCCGAAGAATGAAATTCAAGTCCATTGAATTATTAAGGTATTGAGATAACTCAGTATCGAAAGAATTAAAAGATGGAAAGTAACCTTAAATAAATTAAATGTGATTTGTACTTATACTATTGTGTATTATGTACTAATCAACTTGTTATGTGCTATTGTAGATGTCGATCGATAGCATGATGTATAGAGACATTCACGCTGTGGAGTGAAGAGTCAAGAACCATGTTGAAATTGTACCAATGCCAAAGGCGGAGGTACCGTTAGTTGTACTAGAAGACTCGTATATCGAGGAATATATCTCTGAGGAGCAATACTCTGAGGAGACGATGGGTTTAGCATCATACCTTAATGAGATGTTGGACGTGGAGGAGGAAATGGAAGGTGACATCGCTAATACTAAGATACCTACTCAGAGCCAACACCTCCTGATGCAATGAGATCATCATATAATCGCCTCAGGTTGGATAGGAATGTGCATCTGAGGACTGTGATAGAAACTCAGAATGAGGAGATAACCGCCCTATATGAGGCGAAGGAATCTGCAGAGGCAGATTTTGAGACAGAGCATGACAAGAAAGTGCTTATGACAGATAAAGCACGTGACTATAAGGATGAGGTTCTAGAACTTCAAAAGAAACTGGTTGAAAAAGACCAGAAGATAGCTAGGATGTCATACATCCACGAAAAGCGCCATGAGGATTTCAAGCTGAAAATTGCTTGTTATTCCATTGAGTCAGGGCAGACTCGACATACCATTAGTCAAGATATAGTGTCGATTCTGGCAAATTAGAAATATGAGAATGTCGTTCGACAGTGTTAGTAGATCGTTAGATCTTTTGTGTATATGGTAGTGACGTAAAACCCTCTTTTGTATAATTAAAGAGTATTCTTTTTATAAATCCCAATTTTTGTTGAAGGCAATCGCGGGATAGTATGTAATAGCTTTTTGGCTAAAGAAACATGATGAAAATAGTTTTGACTATGAAAGCATATTAATATAATGAAGTTTTTATTTAATGTGTTTGTTGTGGTATGAGTGGTTGTTGTTGTTTGAGAATGATAACCAAGTAGTTAAATAGATAATAACAAAACTTTATTTATTTAATCAGAATTATGCCGCCAAGAAGGAGACAACGTAACTAAGAGGCCAAGTCTCATAATGAGAATCAGGGGGTCCTAATAACCCTATGCAAGAGTTTGTTAATTTATTAACGACTGCATTTAACCAAGTGGGGGGAGGGATTCCTGTAGCTCCTAGGGTAGCAAGAACAACTACCTTTAAGGAATTTAAGAGTGTGGGTCCTCCTGAGTTCCGAGGAACGACGGACCCATTAGAGGCCCAAACATGGGTGAAAGAGATTGAAAAGGCGTTTGTGATAACAAACGTAGGTGAGGCGCAGAAGACTTCTTTTACGACTTACATGATGAAGGGAGAAGCCAACTACTAGGGAGGCTCACCAGGGTGGGGCTAGGATCGAAGCTGTTACATGGGAACAGTTTAAGAAGGTCTTCTTCAAAAAATATTTCCCTACTAGCATGCAGGGTAGGATGGAGATTAAGTTCCTAGAACTTAAGCAGGGGGATATGACAGTTCCACAATATGCCGCCAAGTTCAATGAATTGGTGAGATTTTCACCACACCAGGTGGATACAGAGGAGAGGAAGGCACGCATATTTGAGCAGGGCTTAAAACCCTGGCTTTACAGTAGGATATCGGTTTTTCAGAGTGCTTCTTACGGGACCATTCTGGAAAAGGCGATTATAGCTGAAGGTGGTGATGAGGCATTGTCTCAGTACCACAAAGAGTGAAAGAACAAGAGTAAGTTTGAGGGAGTGAGTAAGGCTGAAGTTTCCAGCGGAAGCGGCAACTTGCCAAAGAGGAAGAATTTTAACCCTGGGAATACTGGGGTAAAGCAGAGAGAGCCCAAGCGGAGAACAGAAGCATGTAAGACATGCGGAAAGACTCACATGGGAGTCTGTTTAAAAGGGAAAGCAGTCTGTTACAACTGTGGACAGGAGGGGAATTTGTCACCCAACTGTCCTAACCCTAAGAAGAACCAGGGGTGTTTTTTCTGTGGGTCATTGGACCACATGGCAAGAAATTGCCCGAAGAATGGTTTAGAGGGAAATAAGGGTTCTGGTAGTGGTAAATTAGCCATTACTGGACCAACACCATCAAGCAAGGTAGACCTCACCAGACGCTTAATATGATCGTCCAAGATGCGGTTGATCAACGGATGTGGTAAATGTGTATCATTCTCGTCAATAAGATAAATGCTTATGTGCTATTCGACTTTCTAAAAGCTACTTATTGTTTTATAGCATGTGAATTTGCTAAGCGATTAGGTTTAATCCCTAAGAAGTTATCAATACCTTTAGACGTTAAGGTAGCCAATGAAGAGATAATCCCCATTGAACATATTCATATGGATTGTTGCGTAGAAATTAGAGGGAATAAGTTATCGGTAGATTTGGTACCGATAAGGTTAAAAGAATTTGATGTAATTCTTGGTATGGATTGGTTGGTTAACCATAAGGCGATAATAGATTGCCATAGGAAAAGCGTAAACCTTCGGCTTTCTAAGAAAACCAAGGTAGTGTTTTTCGATAGTAAATCACCGAGACGCTCTTGTTGTCTGTCGATGACACAAGCTAGGAAAATGTTGAGGAAAGGATGTTTAGGTTATCTGTGTCATGTTGTGGATACCCAAAGAGTGGGAACATCATTGGACCAGATACCTATAGTGCAAGAGTTCGCGGATGTATTTCCGAAGGAGTTACCGGGTATTCCACCAAACAGGGAGGTTGAGTTTGTAATTAATCTATTACCGGGAACGGCACCAGTTTCAAGGGCACCATATCAGATGGCGCTAGTTGAGATGAAGGAGTTAATGGTTCAGTTGCAAGAACTATTAGATAGAAATTACATTCAACCGAGTGTGTCTCCTTGGGGAGCACCGGTGTTGTTTGTCAAGAAAAAGGATGGGTCATTAAGACTTTGTATCGACTATTGAGAGTTGAACAAGTTGACGATTAAGAATAAATACCCGTTGCCCAGGATCGAAGATCTATTTGATCAGTTGAAAGGGGAAAAGTATTTTTCTAAGATAGATTTGCGCGTGGGGTATCATCAGTTAAAAGTGAGGAAGGAGGATGTACCTAAGACGACGTTCAGAACTCGTTATGGTCATTACGAGTTTCTGGTAATGTCGTTTGGGTTGACTAATGTGCCCGCCGCATTTATGGATATGATGAACAGAGTGTTCAAACAATATTTAGACAAGTTCGCCGTAGTGTTCATTGATGATATTCTAGTCTATTCTAAGACGCCAGAAGATCATGCAGAACATTTAAGGATAGTGTTGTGAATACTAAGGAAGGAGAAGTTGTATGCTAAATTCACAAAGTGTGAATTTTGGCTTGAGAGAGAGCAGTTTCTAGGACATGTTATTAATAAGGATGGCATTTTCGTAGATCCAGCAAAAGTAGAAGCAGTTAATGAGTGGGAAGAACCAAAAACGCCAACTGAGGTTCGGAGTTTTCTTGGGTTAACGGGATACTATAGAAGGTTCATTCCGGACTTTTCTAAAATACCTACTCCGTTGACAAATCTGACAAGAAAGTCGGTGAAGTATGTGTGGACTAAAAAATGTGAGAACAGTTTTCAGGAGTTAAAAAAGAGATTAAGTGAGGAACCTGTATTGTCTTTACCCGACGATACAGGGAAATTTGTAGTGTATAGCGACGCTTCAAGATAAAGGATCGGGTCATGCGTGCTCATGCAAAGATAAAAGTCATCATCAGATGTATGCGGCCACGTCAATCAAGGATTATGAGAAGGTCTATCCTACTCACGATCTGGAATTAGCAGCGGTAGTTTTGGCCTTGAAGATATGGAGGCATTATCTATATGGTGAGAAGTGTGAAATATACACGGACCACAAAATTCTGAAATATATCTTCACATAGAAGGAGTTGAACATGAGACAGAGAAGGTGGTTAAAGCTGATAAAAGATTATGACTGTGATATTTTATATCATCCAGGGAAGGCAAATGTAGTAGCTGATGTGCTAAGTAGGAAGGGTAGAGAGAAACTATCAATGCTAACAACTCAGAATGAGTTGGTAACCGCGATGGAAAGAATGGAGTTAGAAGTTAAGTTACCGGAGGAAGCGGGAGAAATGTTATTTTCTATGGAAACCCAACCGACCATAGTGGAACGGGTTAGGGGAGTACAATCGAGCAACAAGGAATGTAAACAGATGAAGAAGAGGGTAGAAGATGAAGAGAAGACTATGTATAACCTCGATAAGGAGGGATTACTTCGTTTTGAAGGAAAAATTTGGGTTCCAAATGATCCCAAGTTAAAGGAGGAAATAATGATGGAGGCTCATAGTTCGAGGTACTCGATACATCCCGGTAGTACGAAGATGTATCAAGACATTCGTCAGAACTTTTGGTGGCCGAACATGAAGAGGGAGATAGCAGAATACGTTAGTAAGTGCTTAACTTGTCAAAAAGTTAAGGCTGAACACCAACGACCTAGCGGGTTATTACAACCGTTAGAAATTCCAGAGTGGAAATGGGAGCATATCACAATGGACTTTGTGGTGGGACTTCCAACAACAAGAAAATAATACGATGCTATTTGGGTGATAGTGGATCAATTGACGAAATCGGCTCATTTTCTACCAATAGGAGTTAGGTATAACCTAGATCAGTTAGCTAAGTTGTAAGTCAAGGAAATTATTTCTAGACATGGAGTACCTGTTTCGATTGTATGAGATCGTGATCCATGATTCACATCGAACTTTTGGAGGAGTTTGCAAGAGCAAATGGGAACGCAGTTAAGATTGAGTATGGCGTATCATCCTCAGACGGATGGTCAAAGTGAAAGGATAATTCAAACGCTAGAAGATATGTTAAGATCTTGTGTTATGGATTTCAAAGGGAGTTAGGACGAATATCTACCGTTGGTAGAATTTTCGTACAACAATAGTTTTCACGCTAGTATAGGCATGCCGCCTTACGAAGCATTGTATAGAAGGAAGTGCCGAACTCCATTATTGTGACGCCCCCAAAATTAGGTATACATCACCCATCTTGAGTCGCCAGATACATGGTACAAAATACAAATACAAACTTAATTATACAACTGTCGTGTAACATACGACAATACATGAACTGAGAGTTCTAATAGAAATATTGTCATCTAGAAAATATCCATACTCAAAGGAGTCCTCATTACATTTATTGTCACACTATTTAACAGAATAGTGAGGACTACTAATGCTATCTTCTGACCGTCACTCCTTTCCCCGACTCGTCCCAAATATATTCTCATTTCAAGAGAATAAAGAAAGAAAGGGTGAGCTCAACTAGCTCAAGAAGAAATATTATGACTAAGATAATGCAGAATAAATTATCAATAGTCTTCAACAATGTTAAACTGATAAAATACAATAGACATCAAGTTTAACTGCAGCGGAATAAGCAATCCATTAGAAGAGTCAAGTAGAGAATAAAACTTACTATCTTCTATGATTTAAAAATGTTTTCATCAACTTTTATCGCTGAGACTCAGCTTAATAAATAAACCACATCTTCTAATCATCCCTCAGTACACGAGCCAAGGATATTCATTAAATCATCCACTACCATGACTATACCGAATAATCCCCGGTCATAATCATACCAAAAAGCGTCCATCAATGCATTACAGCCAATCCGAGGACTTTTACCACATCACTTATAAAATCACAGTTCATGATTATTATACCGAATGATCCCTGGTCATAATCATACTAAGTCCATCTATGCACGTAAGCCAAAGATGACTTTCAACATAATATAAACATGAGGATGATGACAATGTTATAGGAATTCAATAAAACAAGTTCAAGAATTAATTTATCCAGGAACTAATAATATCCAAATTGTCAACATGATACTTCTTTGTAAAGTAAAAGTCAAGAATTCTCAGAAGAATATTTCCATTAAAAGATACTGGATGAAGCGAAAATATCAAGGATATTCCACTAATTTCATGGAGTATCGAAGTCAAAACTTTAACCAACTGAGTATAATAAAGAATATATGAAACTACAAATGGATTTTCACCCGCCATGCGGTAATCCACGTATACAGATCATTTCCACAATTCAATAAGGAATGAATACAAAGGATCATTCACCATGCATGTGGCAATCCACATGTAAGTTATTCCAATGTAATAATAAAGAATGGAATAATGTATGATTCACCATGCATGCGATAGAGACCGCATGCATGTGTTATTCCCAATGTAATAATAAATATGGAACCGTGTCGTGTGAAATTCACAATCGGCAGATATTCCTAATGTAATAATAAAGAACTAATAATAAAAGAATTTCACCAAGTATGCGATTGCAGATAAACAAAGTTATTCCAACATAATAGTAAAGAATGGAATAACAGAAGAAAGATCACCAAGTATTGGGTAAACCGCATATACAAAATCATTCCACCAAGTATAGGTAAACCATGCATACAAAAGTTATTCCAATGTAATAATAAAGAATTGAATAACATAAGGATTTCACCAAGTATAGGTATGCCATGATACACATGTATGTATAGGGTATGCCACTTTTACAAAGTTATTCCAATGTAATAATAAAGAATGGAATAATGTAAGTTCTCTTCATGAATAAGAAAGAATAACACCCCTTACCGTAAAAGAAACTGGATATAGAAGTAGTGAAGTAGCGTATACTCTTCTTCTTTCTCTATAATTTCTCTCTGTAGTTTTAGTGAATTCGTAAGAAATAATGAAGGAATGAGCTTCTATTTTTAGAAGAATGGATTGAATAAGAACTAATACCGAATCGGTCCGTATTGATTTACTAATATAAATTCAACCAACTATTCAAAATTAAAGACATCTCCTCATGGAATAATATTGTACCCAAATACCCAAATGCACAATAATAGAGTGAATAGTAACTCGTGAATAGTAACTCGTGAATAGTAACTTATAAATAGTAACTCATGAATAGTAACTCATGAATAGTAACTCGTGAATAGTAACTCATGAATAGTAACTTGTGAATAGTAACTCGTGAATAGTAACTCATGAATAGTAACTCATGAATAGTACTCGGCTACCTAAAAGTGTCCCGAATACCCGATTGAACAATATAACCTCCGGACATCAATTATCATCAGAATAGATGTCGATTTCTACTAACACAAATAATCCCAACACAATAAAACTATCAAATTTCATCTTTAATCAACACGAGCTTATTCATCATTAATATTATAACTCACAATATTTAACAACCAAGTTGTTCCCGTGAGCAGGGGGCTTTCCAATAAGGATTTTTCCTATCAAGCGCCGCAATTAGGTGACCAAACCTCTCCTCGACAAAACTTCTAGGCATTGTAAATATTGCAATTTAATAATATGAATAACTTTGTCGTCTCAATTATTGATTTAATAATATAACATATCGTGCGTATTTACAATCGTGATAATAATCGAATCAATAATACGAGAGATATGATGCAAAGAATTATCGTAGCAATAATTGAGTATAACCGAGTGACTTCTCACGTAAGCATCAATAATCAATACTGGGTGCTATTATGCAACCACGCCAGACATTATACTTTTACTACCGGTAGTAGTTCAACAGCTTTTAATAAAGAACACTTCCGCCGTTATTTTTTATAAAATATTTTTGTCGTTTTCTCAATCCAACAATAATTTCGTTGCGGGGTCCACTAATGATTGTGTCGTCATACGAATATTCTCCGACAAATCGAATATAATATAACAACTTGCATACTTTGCCAAATTTATAAATACTACCCACAACTATAACATTATCTCAAATCCACACCATAATAAAAAAAATATTTCGAGAAATTTAAATCTTTATTCGTAAAAATCTGGGGTCTCACAATCTCCCCTCCTTATGAAATTTCGCCCTCGAAATTTACGTACATACCTGGTATGACGAAGAGGTGAGGATACCTTGAATACCTTTATCGTCGAAAACATTAAATTCATCTTTGCAATACGGTCAAAGATATTCATTAACCATTCATCTTTGTATTTACAGTGCCAATCAGATAACTAATAATCAACAGCCATCTTTGCACTACAGTGCCAAAGATATACAAATCAGAAAACCAATAATGCCGAGACTCACCAATAGTAATAGTATTACGACCACGAATTATCGATGCACTACGGGCCAAGGATATTCGTGTTTTCAATTACGGTCATGATTATACCAAATAATCCCTAGTCATAATCATAATCTATGCACTACGAGCCAAAGATGACTTTTACCACATCATTTATAACATTACTACTATGATTACAATCGAATAATCCTCGTCATAATCATACCAAGTCCATCTATGCACTACAGGCCACAGATGACTTTCAAAAAAAATATAAACATGATGAGTAGTTAATCAATCGATTCTTAAAATCACATCAAAGGCAATTATTTTCAAAGAGATAAGATCGACAGGTAAAGTAAAAGTGTCGATTTGAAACAAGATTTATAAACAGTGGAGGTAACGAAAGTTTCTCCTAATGAAGTTTCAACTAATAAGTCAAAGTCAAACTTCTCATGAGTCAAATTTAAACGTTGAACACAACTAGGTGAAATACAAGAGTGGGTAAAACTAGTATCGAATAAGATATGGACTTTGCAAGAGTTTATAATTAACTTTACCCATAATAACTTCGTTCGGATTACTCGCTTTTTGAGGAGTCACGAAAAACGCTCTTCCTGAAATCACCGACTTTGTTTTGTCCATATCCGGCTTTGGTGCCACCGTTCCAGCTGGACTTGACTTTGGTGCACGACAATATCGGGATAGGTGACCTTCTCTTCCATAATTATAACATGCTTTGGATGACATCGCGCAGTTTGGACTGATGTGTCCCTCCCCTCCACATTTAAAATATACGACCGGCGGTCGTTCTCCTTCCTTTAAAACGGGTGCTGGTGTCGACATCTTCACGTCATTGTTGAACCTTCTCTTCTTGAAATTTCCACTCTAGTATCTTGGCCATGATTACCACCAAAATGGTTACCATTCTTGGCATGATAATTTCCCCCACGATGGTTATCGTTGTTCCGATGGCCGTTGCCACCGGTACGATTATTATCGTGTTGTTGGTCGTTACCTTTTGGTTGTGCTGACTCATTATCGCGCTCCAATAACTGAGCCCTATTCACAACATTTGAATACAAACAAAGTTTATGAGAAATGAGGTATTAACGTATATCGGGTTTCAAATCTCTTAGAAACATTCGCATCATTCGCTCCTCATTATCAACCAAATGGGATGCAAACCGGGATAACTCCGTAAATTTAGCCTCGTATTGCGATACGGTCATATTGTTTTGCTCCAACTTGATAAACTCCACCTCTTTCATGCGACGAATACTTTCGGGAAAGTACTTGTCGTTGAACAGCTCTTGGAACTTCTCCCAAGACATCTTAATTGAAAGTATGCGTTGTGACCCCCACCGGGGATACTTCTTTTAGGGTTACGACCCTGCATTTGGCGGCATCGGACCTGTGTGAGGTATTACCGAGTATGATTTGCAAAAGCTAAGCTCATCAGTATAGTGTACCTTGTATTCAAGCAAATACCAATGAGTGATATGCGGAGCCAGAGTTTGGCCCGTGAAAACCAGGATTCGGGGCTATTTCGCTCAATCGCATAGCGTTTTTATTCCTAATTTGGCCTTTTCATCTTGTGAGACCTCCTTTGCAACTCAAACTGGACAGAGCCAGAGGTGTGGGCCCCATGTAGGGGTGCCATAAGTACACCTGCGACAGCCGCATGTGGACCTACGGCCAACCATGACTATGTAAAGGCTGCATGTTGCTTTCATAAGTCACTTTCAAGTAGCACTGCGAAAGAAATCTGAGAGCTCTTCTTCAGACCTGCTGAGTTCGGGTGACTTTCTGTATATTCTGTCATCGTACAAGTGTTCTTCACTGTCCTGGATGGTAGGTGACGGAGTTAAGGTGTTTGATGTGGAATTTACTGCATAACTCCTCCATCATTTTGTTATTGAGGTTCTTAGCATTGTCTAACACAATGACCTCTGGTTGTCCATATCGACAAACGATATTGTTTCTGATGAAAGCAATGATGACTACTTTTGTAACCCTTGGGAAGGAGGCTGCTTCTACCCATTTGGTGATGTAGTCAATCATGGTGAATATGAATCGATGTCCATTACTGGCTTTGGGCTCGATGGGCCCGATCACGTCCATTTCCCACTTTGAGAAGGGCCATGGAGAACTCATATTGTGGAGTTCCCTTGGAGAGGCGTGGATAGCATTCCCATGAATTTGGCATTGATAGCACCTCTTGACGTGATCATCACAGTCAGCTTTGAGCATAAGCCAATAATGTCTTGTTCTAAGGATTTTCTTAACAAGTAAGGGTCCGGTCATGTGTGGGCCACATACTCCACCATGGATCTCATCCATGAGCCTCTGAGCTTGGTCTTTGTTTAGACATCTGAGGAGACCTAATCATGCATCTCTTCTGTAGAGTGCGTCTCCACTCAGGTAGAATTTCATAGCAAGTCATTGGATCCGCCTCTTTTCAATCAGGCTCGCCTCAGCTGGTGTAGATCCATCTCGCAGATACTCCTTGATATGTTGATACCAAGGGTTGTGGATGGGAGGTAGCTCATCCGATACTTCTCTAACATAGTTCCCATAAGTCGGGGCCTTTTGCAGGGTAAATGTAATGCTTAGCATATTTTCCTTGTCAGGTATGTGAATCAAGGAGGCCAACGTTGCTAATGCATCTGCAAAATCATTCTTATTACGAGGAATGTGTAGAAATGAGATTTCTTCGAACTCCAAAGCCATCTGTAGAACTTGCCGATGGTAAGGCAGCAAATGTAGCTCTTTGGTTTGATAGATTCATGTGGATTGTTTGATTACCAACTCTGAATCCCCAAAGATAGTTAATCGCCTAATGCCCATTGAACGGGCAAGTTTTAGCCCCATGATACAGCCTTCATACTCAGTTGTGTTGTTGGTGCTGACAAACTGTAATTTGACGGCAATGGGATACTGCTCCCCCGTACCGAATACTAGAACTGCTCCAGCTCCAGAACCTTCTGTGTTAACAGCTCCACCAAAATACATTTTCCATGTCTGGCATGCATCGTACTGATGGTTTCGCTGAACTGCCATTACCCCTTCATTGGGGAAATATGTTTCCAAGGGTTTGTAATCCCCTGCAGGTGCGACGACCAGTTGATCCGCAATTTCTTGACCTTTGATAGACTTTTGCGTCACGTAGACGATGTCAAATTGTTGTAAGATCAACTACCATCTGGACAGTCGACAATTTAGTATGGGCTTACTGAACACATACTTGAGAGGATCCACACGGGAGATGAGATTGGGTGTGTGACCATGGAGGTAATGTTGTAACCTCCACCCATGCTAAAGCACAACAAGTCTTCTCAATCAGAGTGTACTTGTGTTCACTGATGCTGAATCTTTTGCTGATGTAATAGATAGCTCGTTTTTAGCCTCTATCTTCTTTTTGCCCCATCATACAGCCCATGGCATTGTCATTAATGAGCAGGTACATGAATAGGGGAACATCATCCATGGGTGGTACCAAAACAAGAGCGTTAACCAGCTGCTCTTTAATGGTAAGGAAGGCTTTCTGACACTCATTGTTCCATTTTATGGATGAGTTCTTCCTTAACAATTTAAAGATGGGCTCACAGGTTGCTGTGAGTTGAGAGATAAACCTGCTAATGAAGTTGTTTCTTCCCAAAAATCCCTGTATTTCCTTCTCTGTCTGAGGAATGGGCATTTCCTTGATGGCCTGGATTTTGGTGGGATCCATCTCAATCCCTTTGTGGCTGACTAGAAAACCTAGCAACTTGCCTGAATTAATGCCAAAGGTGCACTTGGCTGGATTCAACTTCAAGTTGTATTACGTAACCTGTTGAAGAGCTTTTTGAGATGGTCTAAGTGGTCTTCCTCCCTTCAGAACTTGACAATGATGTCATCCACGTAGATCTCTATCTCTTTATGCATTAAATCATGGAACAGAGCCATCATGGCTCGTTGATAGGTTGCCCCAGCATTGATGAGGTCGAATGACAATTGTCTATAACAGAATGTTCCCCAGGGCGTGATGTGTTGATCGATTTTGCAATCAATGAATACGTGCAAGTATACACGGTCAACAAGTAATAAAGTGAAAGTAGAGTATTGTTCCCACGAGGAATTATTTAATAAAAATTACTAAATACTAACTCTTAACCAAATCAATTTTATTTAAACAACCAATAATTGTGGTTTTTCTAATTAAGAAAACTAAATTAAACAATTGAAAGAGATTAGTCAAAAAGAAAGCAAATAAACAGAACTAAGATTTGATCGAATTTAGATAAATGAGGATTAAGACTTCAATATCCCCAATTATGAACTCTAAATCAATTATCCCAATATTTATGCCTACTGAATTGTTAACAGGAATTCTCAAATGCCAAAAGTCCTTTTCCAAGTGATCAATTGCCTTCTATTTAATCCAGATTAATCTTGCTATATTCCTATGCAAAACAATTAGTAATTGAGGTCTTTTCAATCCCAATTCCTTATGTGTTACATGCGGTGAACAGATATTTCCATTCAATTCACAAACCTAATGATTCACTGTGCAAATAACTAAGTCACATGATATCATGCCCAGTTCTAACCCTAGAATTCCTCTTTCAATTCCTTCTAGAGTAACAAGGTAATTACAGATCAGATAATTAATCAATAAGCATAAGGCAAGATAAACAACTCATTTTGACACAAATAATTGGAATAAATTGAATAACTAATTTATAGCCATAAAAGGTTCAATTGAAATCTTAATAAAAGAGTTAGTTCATAATTAATGAATTAAAACCAAGAATCCACAACTGAATAGACATTAAAAGATAAAAGTATGATAAGAGAAGAGAATAGAATCTGTTGTCAGCAAATCTGATGCTCCCCTCTTGCTCTTGCTCTTGATCTTCAATGTTCTTCAATTTGTTTCAATCTTCAATGGCTAATTAAGAACTAGAGTTTATATTCTAATCTAATGGAGTATTTTATCTAGTCTAATCTATGTAATCTCCCTTTATTTTATGCCTTACATCATGTATTTATAGGTTACAAGTCCAATTTTTAGCTTAGAACAAACCCAATCCAATTTGAGTCAAAAGGTGTCAAAATTACCTAAAACGCGGCGTCCGTGTTTCACCAAGCCCTTCCCTCAAAGGCTCAA
The DNA here is from genome assembly GCA_020205615.1 of Panax quinquefolius. Classification (NCBI taxonomy): domain Eukaryota; kingdom Viridiplantae; phylum Streptophyta; class Magnoliopsida; order Apiales; family Araliaceae; genus Panax; species Panax quinquefolius. Next base: position 75,205,374 of record CM035155.1, on the reverse strand, counting down.
ATAAGTAGGCACGATGCTCAAACATCTTCCTCACAATGCCCCTGGTTGCATAGGCTAAAAATGGGCCCCTTGCCTTTGGCCCCTTTTCTGACATTTTCTGCTCCGACGTCCTTTGGGAAAATGGCCATAACTTCTTTGTCCGATCTCCAATTTCGATGATTCAAGCTGATCCGGAAAGAGGAGAAGTAGATCTACAACTTTAATTTTTTATGTTTTTCGAAATAAGGTCCGGAGAAATACTCAAATTGGCTCTGAAGTGACTGCTAATTTGGCAAGCTGAAAACACGAATCTAGCCACCCCAAACGTCGATCCAAGTAACTTTTGTCCCAATTCCTACAAAACAACATAAAACATGCATGAATAGACACAAACACTTCAAAACTATTCTAAAAGACTTGAGAACAACAATAAATAAAGCCCGAATGTATCCAATTCATGGGTATAAAACTTACTCATCAAATACCCCCAAACTTAAACCTTTGCTTGCCTTCAAGTAAAAACACAAAAGAACAAAAAATAAACAAACTAACTCAACTACATGAATGCATATGCATGATCTACTTTCTAATATACCTACAAACCCAGTAATAAATCAGTATGATATATAGCAACAGGCCTCAAAGATACCAATGATGCTCAAACAATATATCCAATCAAGTTAAAGTCCATAACTCTAACCAATTAGTCAATCCAAACCTGTCATCACCCATGTTGTGTGTGTGTGTGCTTGTTAACCATTCTAACCAACCACAATTCAAGATAATCACATAACAAAGTTCTTAGAAGGAAAATTTCAGTTCCAATTTAATTACTTTTGTGAACATGACAACTCCAGTTAAAACTAAGCAATTACCAAGTTTAAAGGTAAATACAAGATTTATTTATACTCTTATTCAACCACGAGGGCATTTTTGCTCTTTCTCGTGTTTTATTCATTTTTTTTTCTCGTGACTGTGCAATGTCTTATTCCCTTAGGCTTTTCAGAGCTACCTTAACGAGCTTTCGACCAACGACTCCCAAGCCATTAAGACCTTAGGGCGCTAGGTGTAAAGACAATCCCCTCGGGCTTACTTACTCAAGTAACAAAGGCCACAAAACTAGACAAGCATGCCACGGTGTTTATTCTTTTTTTTTTCTTTCTGGATTTTTTTTCTCTTTTTTTTTTCTTTTCATCATTCCATTTTTTTCTTTTTTTTCTTTTTATAATATATATATCCCATAGATTCCCCCAAACTCAAGCTTTTACGTCATTCCAACCTTTACAGCCAGTTCACTAATTTCCTTAAATTTTAACAAAGATTTTCCCTCAGAAACAAATTATGAAACCCTTGAACCAAGTGGATTAAAACAGTTAAACTTTAAGTGCTAACCGATTACGTAAGTTTTAGACAGGCTCAGATTATCATCATGATTAAAATTAGAACTCATCATCAATTATCAACACTGTTCAAGTTAACATTTAATACCAATCTTATCATAGGCCGAGCTAAGACCACACCAACCGATCACACAGATTCATGCAAAAAAATGCAATTATACTACATGAACACATACTAATGCAACACATATATGAATATGCAAATAACTACCATGTATTATATGCAACCTAAAAAAAAACACAATGCTAACACATAAAAAAATGAACTACTATACAGATAACTAACTATATGTAATACGACACTAAAATGCCCCCAAACTTAAACTAGACATTGTCCTCAATGGATGAAATATAAAAAAGTAAAGCAGAGGACTTCCCTGAAAATATAGCAATCTTCCTCCTTGTCCACTAAGTTTGGAGAATAGGCTAAGCACATGGAACAAATTGGGCACCACACTTGAATTTGACTTGAATAACTCAGAAACCATGATAGAAACAATTTTATTAAATTCTAAATAAATGCAAATTCAAAACTACTAATATAAAACCTAATAAAAACTAAAAATTAAAATTAAACTTGGGTTGCCTCCCAATAAGCGCTTGTTTTATAGTCTCAGCCTGACTTCTTCAATTCTCTATCCAATTCCCCTACGAAAATTGAGGAACCCTCCATCCATCAGTAGCAATGTCTCTTTTGGGAGGTTCCCATTAGTAATGACCCTTGAATTAAAGTCACCTAGCATGCTCTTTGTAGATAGGATCCCCATTAAGAATGGCAAACCACTAGGTGCTTTCCCCATTGTGTTTGTGATCAAATTATGGCATGGAAGCTTGTCAAACACAATGGGCTCTTCCTCTATCTTCTCCTTTTCAACCCACCATGACTCCACAGTTGTACTAGCTCTTATGTCAAAAAGAGCTTTGCCTACGATATGACTGCCGATTGGGCATGGTTTTGCAAAACTGCCCGGATTCTTGAACTTTGGTGGAGGAGGCACATGGGATACTAATAAAATTGGCTCATCTTTGTTGGTACTCAAAGTTAGATCTTCGTCGATCTCCTTTTCTTGGTCCCCAAGTCTTTCCTCTCTTTCAACATCTATATCATTTGGCACATCCGGTTGCAGATTTGGTTCGAGCTCACCATCAGTCTCGGTATCCATGTCATAGAGCCAAGTGTATTGAGGACGGTTGTTCAACACATGTGCTATCTGCCCCAATTGATTTTCCAGATTCTTGATCGATGCACCTAGGCTTTGCATATTCAGCTCTATTTGATTAAATTTTTTGTCTTTTTCCTCGTTCTTTTTGTCAGACGCTCTAATAAATTTTTCCAAGGCTTCTTCCAAACTTGATTTCCTCTCCGTTGTTGAGTCCGATTTTGAAATCCGGATGTGTTTTGTTGTCTCGGCCATTTGAGCTTGAGCTTGATTGTTAATACATGAAAATCCGGTGATACCCCCAATCATGATGATAGTTGTTGGGATAGACATAATTATTGGGGTAATCACCACTATACTTTATCTTACTCAAAACCGATGGCGCATTGATGACTCATATGATTTCCAAAGACAATAATCACAAGTAACCGCCACACTTTGACGACGTTGAGCTTCAAAGCTTCAAACATCCTCGAAAGTGTCTCAATCAGACCGACAATGCAAAAAAGTTCTCGAGTCATCTAATCTCCGCCCCCTTGTCGAGTCATGTTCAGGTATGGCCATTGATACGCAAAAGTCATCAATGGTACCTAAAAAAGAGAGAAATATAGGAAGAGAATGAAAATAAAAATAAAATAAAAATGTTTAAATTAAGACTAATTTGATTGAAATTAATATTGGTAAATAATTATTAAATTAATTCCCCGGTAACGGCGCCAAAAACTTGTTGATCGATTTCGCAATCAATGAATATGTGCAAGTATACACGGTCAACAAGTAATAAAGTGATAGTAGAGTATCGTTCCCACGAGGAATTATTTAATAAAAATTACCAAATACTAACTCTTAACTAAATCAATTTTATTTAAACAACCAATAATTGTGATTTTTCGGATTAAGAAAACTAAATTAAATAATTGGAAGAGATTAGTCTAAAAGAAAGCAAATAAACAGAACTAAGATTTGATTAAATTCAGATAAATGAGGATTAAGACTTCAATATCCCCAATTATGAACTCTAAATCAATTATCCAATTATCCCAATATTTATGACTACTGAATTGTTAACAGAAATTCTAACATGCCAAAAGTCCTTTTCCAAGTGATCAATTGTCTTCTATTTAATCCAGATTAATCTTGCTATATTCCTATGCAAAACAATTAGTAATTGAGGTCTTTTCAATCCCAATTCCTTATGTGTTACATGCGATGAACAGATATTTCCATTCAATTCACAAACCTAATTATTCACTGTGCAAATAACTAAGTCACATGATATCATGCCTAGTTCTAACCCTAGAATTCCTCTTTCAATTCCTTCTAGAGTAGCAAAGTAATTACTGATCAGATAATTAATCAATAAGCATAAGGCAAGAAAAACAACTCACTTTGACACAAATAATTGGAATAAATTGAATAACTAATTTATAGCCATAAAAGGTTCAATTGAAATCTTAAGAAAAGAGTTAGTTCATAATTAATGAATTAAAACCTAGAATCCACAACTGAATAGACATTAAAAGATAAAAGTATGATAAGAGAAGAGAATAGAATCTGTTGTCAGCAAATTTGATGCTCCCCTCTTGCTCTTGCTCTTGATCTTCAGTGTTCTTCAATTTGCTTCAATCTTCAATGGCTAATTAAGAACTAGGGTTTATATTCTAATCTAATGGAGTGTTTTATCTAGTCTAATCTATGTAATCTCCCTTTATTTTATGCCTTACATCATATATTTGTAGGTTACAAGTCCAATTTTTAGCATAGGAACAAACCCAATCCAATTTGGAGTCAAAAGTCACAAAATTACGCCCCAAAATGCGCCCAGTGCACTAAGTCCTTCCCCAGCCCCTCTGCCTGGGCACGACGCTCAAACACTGCTCCCTAGCGCCCCGGCGTTGGGCATAGGCCAAAAATGGGCGCCCCGGCGCTGGCCCCTTTTCTGACATTTTCTGCTCCGACGTCCTTTGGGAAAATGACAATAACTTCTTCGTCAGATCTCTGATTTCAATGATTCAAGCTGATCCGGAAAGAGGAGAAGTAGATCTACAACTTTTATTCTTTATGTTTTTCGAAATAAGGTCCGGAGAAATACTCAAATTGGCTCTGAAGTGACTGCTATGTAAATGGCAAGCTGAAAACGCGAATCTAGCCACCCCAAACGTCGATCCAAGTAACTTTTATCCCAATTCCTATAAAAACAACATAAAACATACATGAATAGACACAAACACTTAAAAACTATTCTAAAAGACTTGAGAACAACAATAAATTAAGCCCGAATGTATCCAATTCATGGGTATAAAACTCACTCATCATGATGAAAGCAATTTTCTCACGATCCTCCTCAGCGACTATAATCTGATGATACCTCGTAAAGAAATTAGCAAAGGAGTACATGTCGTATTGAGCAGTATTGTCAATAAGAATGTGGATAAAGGGCACAGGAAAGCTATATTTAAGGCAAGCTTTGTTCAGATCCCAATAATCCATGCAAACTCGCACCTTTCCTCCTGGTTTACGCATGGGAACAATGTTGGATATCCATTCTGGATATGTGGACACCATGATAATGCCAGTTTGAAATTGTTGCACAATTTCTTCTTTCACCTTTAAACTCCACTCAGGTTTCAATCGCCTGAGCTTCTGCCTGACTAGCTTAAATCCCTCCTTAATGGGAAGGCGATGAAGGACAATGTCAGTGGACAAACCCACCATGTCTTTGTGAGACCATGCAAACACATCCTGAAATTGGGTTAATAGTGCAACCATGTCATTTCGTTGGTTTGGGGTTAGGTCTTAACCAATCTGGATTAGCTTAGGGCTTCCTAATGTTCCAAGATTGAAACAAGTGGTTTGGTCAAGGTTGGGTTGAGGTTTATCTGTGACTCATTCCTTAATCTCCTGAGGTGTCTCAATGTCCTCTTGGATTTCCATTAAGTCTGAGTCCAACTTTTCATCAAAGTTACAGTCCTTGTGGAGAAAAGGCACCTCATCAGCAAGTACAGGCACATCTAAATTCAGAGTCCTGAAACAAAATATGCTTTCACTTAATATATGAAACTGTTTAATCATATAAAAGTGTTAGCATGTACTGATAAAATAACTGCTAATAATGTATAGAAAGGTAAGCAATTAAAGTTATCTACAGGGTAAAGGCATTTTTGCCCATTTTACCATCGTCGACCAATGCATGGAGTGCTGCTCCAACTGTTGAGGGTAAAGTCTTGATGGACTGCAGTGATGGAGAGGTTGTCATCGTCCTCCTTTTCCCGAATGATTACCATAACATCTGGGCAATCATCATCTGGGGTGTATCTGTTTGTATGTTCATCATGGACAATGATGCGTATGCCTGACATCATCAAGGCGATGTCATGTTTACGTTTTCGTTCCCTCTTTTCCACTTTGGATCAGGAATCTGGACTTCTATTGCTTTAAAGGATACTGGTTTGGGAAACAACATAGCCATAACATGGGATGGCACCTTTACCAGAGACTGTATCAGCTCATGAGGTGCAGATGGAGAAAATCGCCGTGTGGCAGAAGCTTGAGGAACCTACTTATGCTTATAAGGATTCCTGTGACTGGACCTGGCAGAATAGCCTAGTCACGATGTCCCAGTTTGACCAGACACTTGAATTGGGTGCTTAATACCTTGCTTATCTTTACTAAGCCCTTGTCCAGGCTGATGACCCAATGACATCATTTCTTGAGTGGCCGACATAACCTCGGCAGAAATCTTGAGTATGAGAAGTGGCACTCCAATAGGATGGTATTGCGTGTTACTCACTTCCAAAGTAATAAAACTGGCCGGCCCAACTTCTGAATTGAAGCTGATGATTAGTAGGTCTCCTTGTTTAAGACATTCCAGCTCAACATTGACAGTGACTAGGCTAGTTGACAATGTATTTAAATTGTTGATGTAGTGTAGAAGTAACGGCTCCAGCCATGTGGATCCATGGTCTCCCCAATAGCAGGTTGTATCCTGAATCTATCTTGAGGACGTTGAAGGATACATTGAATGTATTTGGACCAATCTCAATTGGCAGCTCAATCTTTCCGACAGAACTTCGTCGGGATCCATCAAAATCTTTGATAACCGTATGGCTACTTCGGATCCGTTTGAGATTGATGTTCATCTTTATCAAGGTGTCATGAGGACATATATTCAGACACAAACCTCCATCTATCAAAACTCCAGCTAACATATACTTGGAGGAAAAAATTGCAATATGCAATGGCTTTCAATAATCGATCCCTTCGGGAGGTATGTCGTCATCAGTGAAGGATATCACATTGTTGTTAAAAATGTGATCAATCAGATGTTGAAATTTTTCTGCATCCACTGATTTTGGCAAGTAGGCTTCTTCCAAAACCTTTAATAAGATCTTCCTGTGATCCTCATAAGAGAAAACCAAGTCCAGTATTGAGATCTGATGGGGAGCTTCTCTTAAGCTTAGAACCACCTTGGCTTCATTATGACCCATAGTGCAGAGGAATTTCTCAATTTTCTCCATGGGAATCTTCCCCTTTGCTTTTATGGCGGGTTTCATCACCTTCTGAGGAAGATACAATGGATTTTCCTTCGACACTGCAGTAGTAGTATGAGACGTGGATCCTTCAGCTTTTCCATAATTCCACGGGACTTTGTGTAAGCTGACAACAGGATACTGTGCTCTGAAGGGTAAAGAAATTGACTCTGGTGCAGCCACTTTCAAAGGATTGTCATCTCCTTTGAGTTGAATTGCTTGTATGGGAAATGGTTTGACATCTCCTCATCACCTCAAAGCAGATCTAACTCGCTCATCGATCCCTTCTATTTAGTAGGACAGTATTCCCACTCTCGTAAAGACAAAGGTCATCGTCTGGCGCAACATGCAGGACACCACTATCAATTAGATTCTGAATAAGGTGGCGGAGTGCCCAGCATTCTTTTGTGCTGTGACCGCGAGAATGTGAATGATATTAACAAACTCCATCAGAGTTGAACCGTCTTGAAAGGGGATTGATTGGAGGTAGAAGGGAGGTGATTCTTCCTTCGTTGATTAGCATCTGAAATATCTCCTCCATAAGTTGGCCCAGGTATGTAAATTCCCTTTGATTTGCAAAATCCCGACGGGCTTTAGCATTTACTATCTTTGGAACCTTATCCTCCATAGCTTCGCTTTCTGAAGGTGATGGTGGAGCATTCATAACAAAAGGAAGGAGACAGTCATGCTCCTGGCTGATTAATTGGCGTGTGACTTGATGCTGATGAGTCACCAGTTCTGTCAATTGTTCAATTTGCTTACAAAGAGCTTTCATCTTTTGTTCCATAGCAAATTGAAACTTTGTGTAATCCCATTTGTCAACACCGTCTTTGATGGTCTGTGATGATTCACCATTAAAATTGGAACTCTGTCCAGCGCTCCAACTAATCATGTTGACATCTTCTTCTTTGTGTTGAGGAAGAGGGTTGTCTTGCACATGAGGTTGATCTGGTTTGGTAACCACGATCTCACAGTTCTCTATCAAATCTTGGATCTTGTGTTTCAAGGCCCAACAATCTTGAGTATCATGTCCAGGTGCCCCGGCATGATAAGAACACTTCCGAGTAGCATTGAAACCCCTGCCATTAGGGTTGGCTGGTGGAAGAAGATGTGTGATTTTCTTCTGAGTAGTCAGAAGAGCAAGAATATTCCCGAGCGAGTCCCCTAAGGGTGTGAACGTTCGAGGGCGTTTTGCATCTCCACCTTTAGGCAATAGAGGGTTTGAAGACTGTGCTTGGAAAGGGGAGTAGTTTCTCCTCTGTATAGGCATATTATGTGTAACAATCCAGAATTTTAATGATAATTTTTAAATATTTATTGAGTTATATAAATATTTAATGGATGTGGTTATTGTTGAATAAATATTTAATTTGATTTGACTTGATTGGTTAATTATTTGTTAAGTAAATAATTAAGGAGCTAAGAAAATTAATTATCATGAGATAATATTCTAATTTAATTTAATAATTAAGTAGAGAGTTTATAATGATTAAATGAATTATTATATTTTAATTTGTAATTAAAATGATGTGTTAGTTGATTAAATAAAATTATAATTATAAAGAAAATTATAATTATGCCGTATTGATTTATGTAAAATTAATTTAATAAATTGTTATTAGAATTAATTAAATTGAATATTAAAATTTAATTAATTAAAGTGTGACCATAAACTATATTATAAAGGAGTTATTAAAATAAGTTAAGGGAGGTTAATTCAGTTTTTGCCAAACAATACTTAATGAATGTTAAGTCTTTAATTTAAATCCGTTTTACCAAACAAGGTGTAAGATTTAATGGGTTAATTTTTAGTTAGTTAGCCAAATAAGCCTTATGGCTTTTGAGTTTTAAAAAAAAACTAATGTCAATTAAAGTTATAATTACATTATATACTTAATACATATATTATATCTTATACGTTATAGTTGGTATAGTACGTAAGTTAGAGTTTAGAATAGGGAGAAATACTCAGAAGAAGAAAAAGAAGAGAAGTAGAAAGGTTAGAGAATTGGGAGAAGTCTAAAGAGAGGAATTGGGAAAAAAGAAAGCTTCATAATCAAAAGAATAGCCATCATCTTCTAAAATTAAGGAATCCTCTTGCTTGTATTTTTTCAAAAAGTTGTAGTTATATTCTCTTCTAAAATTCTCTGCAAAAACTTTGAGAAGGTTGAATTGTTTGTTGTATATAGCTTTATACGATAAATTGTTTGTTATAAAATTGTTTTCATAAGTTTATATATGAGTATAGTGAATGAATTCATGTTAAGTATGTATTGTGTGAAGGAAATCATATTACAGTGAATTGGTATGAACATATATGAATATAGCTTAGTTTAAAGTAAAATTAAGGTTTAATTAGTTGTATAATATATAAATTGACTATTGAATTCGAAAGAGGATGAATAAACATAAGCATAGTATGTTGAATTAACTGTTTTTGGTTGAAAAACAAAATCACAGTGATGATTTTCACTGAAACTTTCAAAAAGTGAAGTTTTAGCAAAATAGTGAAAATTAATAGTTGTAATTTGGATGTTTAAGTTGTTTAGATGGCTAAAAACACGTTAGAAAACATTAGATTATGTTTCTATAAACCTATTACACCTTATATAGGTTGGTATGGTTGTTAGAAATGAGTTTGGAGGCCTAATTTGGATTTACGTAGTGGTACAGAGCATAAAATCGCAAAAACACGAAGGACCCCCACCAAGCGGGCCCCAGGTGCAAAAACTTCATTTCCTACGGGGTATTCTGCTAAGCTATCCAAACCAAACTTACTTTGGTGCGGACTTGTACTCTATATACTAATATGAACAACCCTATTATCAGGGGATAATTTATGGTTAGCGTTGAAATGTTTGTGCACAATACATTGTACGACGGGCTGATCCCCCTAAGTACGAAGAGTCCTTATAGTCTTATGACTGTTGAAGTTAAAGTTGAAAGATTACTTACAACTGTGGACATAGTTCGTGGTCTTATGATCCTCAGATATATATTCCATATTTTGATTCCAGTCTTTGGTTATAATAAATAGAGTACTATTAAGTTTTGATAAGCCTATTCATTGGCAGTTGTTATTATCATGTTGATTCATTGCTATATCTAGTGAGCAATTGTTTTGTTCACTCTTGCATATATATACACTCAGCTAAAGTTGAGAAGCTCGACGAACCTATAACTAGCAAAGGAAAGGGAAACATGTACAAGTGATGAAGACTTGTAATTTTATTTTATTGTTATAATGAAAGACTTTTATGATGTGATGCAAAATTTATTTCCGCACTTGTATGATGTTTAAGGTTAGACAACCTGGGATGTTTTTGGATTTAATGATGTAACCCTATTTAAAGGTAGGATTTATGGTTTAAATATTATTTTATTTGGGTAGATAGTATGAATGTATGGATAGTGAACACCAAATCTTGAGGGAATGAAGTACCTAGATTTGGGGGTGTCACATTCTGACTGCCTTTCTGACCTTGTAGTATCAAGGAAATATCTTCCTCTTTCTTTTTATGGACCCTCCGGGGGTTGTCTCCATAAGTTTCGAATTGGATGTGCTCAGCAACTACTTTAAGAGTGGCTAGGTCTTGAATCTTTCCTGACTTTAATCCCATCTCAGCCATCTCTCTGTGTTTGATCATTTCAGAAAATGGTTTACCAATACCAGCTAAAACTCTTTCATAGAAAGGAGCTTCTTGTATATCTATGATAGTCATGACCATTTCTAACTCTGTCATAGAAAGAATAACTTGAGCAGCAAGGCGCCTCCACCTTTGAGTGTACTCTCTGAAAGACTAATTAGACTATTTCTTGACCTTGGTAATCTGCTACCGGTCAGGAGCCATCTAAGATTGAAAACTGTACTGAGTGAGGAAGGCGTGAGCTAGCTCTTCCCAGCTATGGATCTTTGAGTTGTCTAATCTGGTATACCATGAACGGGATTCTCCAGTTAGACTCTTCTGGAACAGCTGCATTCTAAGCTTCTCGTTTTTCGCGTAAGATCCAAGTTCTCTTATGAACACCTTCAAATGTGTATAAGGAACCCCTAATCCGTCATACTTTTCAAAGTCAGGGGTTTTGAATTTCTCTGGATAATGAACACCAGGGAATATGCAAAGGTCAGCATATGAAACACTTCCATGTGTTCCAATCCCTTTAAGAGCACGGATAGTTTCTTCCATTTGAAGGACCTTCTTCCTGATATCACCGGTGTCTGGATCTCCTTTGAGCTGGGTGTTTTCAAGGTCTTTATTGGTCGTATCCAACTGAGGTTCTGGCTTTGTTTTATCCAAACCTTGTGTCCCTCCTTGTGTAGAGGATTCTGTATGTGTAGGCATCTTTGTACCCTGAGTAGACTAATGCAATTCTTTTTAGCAGAATAGCCAAATCAGTAATTTGTTTACTTAATCCGTCAAATTCTTCTCGAGAAACGGCATTAGACTGGTCAGAAGAAGACATGATTGGTTGTAGGCTCGTGGCCTTTTTGGATTTTTAGCAGGTAATAGGCCCAATTATTTCCCTACAAAAGACTTATGTAGTTTAGTCTTAGGGATAATGTAAATGCTATCATAATGTGTCCATTTTAGGAATATCATCCTGCAAAAAACAGGCATTATTTGATAGCATGTCATGTATGCACAAATATTCTTCATATTTTCCATTACATAGAGATTAACATGGAATAAAATTACAAGTAAATGCTTTTACAAGTAATAAAAAATGGAAAGTATGAAGAGACTTTCCTCCACGTTTATTTTATCAGAGGCTGACCTATCTTAGGTTTACTCTCACGGCTTTTTGGCATGAAGGTCCCCAGATCATCGCAATCTACTTGACGAGAAGTTAATCCGATCTTTCAACTGGAGCGAATCTGTGTGGTGCCTTTCTTGAGCCTCATTGGAATTAGTCTCCCTACGAGTCCAGTAATCAAACACCGACAAGATAGCCTCCTGGTGGAGGAACCACACAACATACATTCACATATAACGTGTCTCGCCGTTTATGAAAATGATGACATGTGCGAAGCACTAATATCGCAGATAAATATATTGCAATGCAGTAAGTAAAATGCATTCGTACACATTTATCATAAATTTAAATGCAACATTCATACACAAGCATATAACAGTTTTGAAAAGCTTGTAGTAGCGGCTTAAACCCTCTTACTGGTGTCCCTAGCAGAGTCGCCACCTGTCGACGTCGGGATTTTTATTTGTCCCTTTTCGTTACATGTTTTTTGGTGTTCTCATGTTATGTGAGATTTGTTTGAAAAAACAAGTGAAAAAGGTCCGACATGTGTAATGTCGACGATTTGACTGTAAGAGTCGCCATTGGTGTTTTTTAATCGTTGCACTAACGCAATCGAGAAAGGTTTGCACATTGACCCAAAGGATGTAACACTGCTAAACGGGTCTGTGAAACTGAGATTCATTTAGGTTCGGGGGTTTGATTATGTGGAGGGAAGGTGTTAGGCACCCCCAGACATCCGTGTTGCCACGGTGACCGCCACTTTTCAAGAAACTGTTATATGAATGTGTGTGTGTGTGTGTGTGATCAATGTGAAATTTATTTGGAAGTAGTGCGAGGCCTCGTTCGCACCTATATACAAAGGGTTTGAATTTATGAAATATTCAGTTTTAAACATGATATAGTAGTGAGGTTTAGTAAAAGAGGTTTTTCAAACCCTGTGCTCAATAGTAATTGAGACCTTTTCATACTTCCATTTTATTATCAAATGTTCGGCTTGTTTGCTTTTATTTTCAAGATGCGAGGCATCTTCGAGAAAATAATATACAGCAGTGCCGAACTCCTTATGGGCATGACTTCCATCTAAGGAAATTCAAACACTGTAAATAATGTACAAGCTACTTACAGCTGGAAATGTCCTTCACGGGAACCGAATCTAGATTCAGTAGACTGAATCTGTGATCACATAATTCCTAGGCTCACATGATCCCGCAGTTTATATGAAAAACAGTAAGCAGTTATATATATATATATAAAAGCTGTAAATATATATATAGATATGATCAACCACCACGAAGCACCTCCACGGGGGATCGGAAATGTAAATATATAAAAGCGGTAAATATATATATATATATATGGACATGATCAACCACCACGAAGCACCTCCACGAGGGATCAAAAAAGTAAATAAAGCTGTAAAAGACGATCAACCGCCACGAAGTAAACTCCAGGCAGGACTAAATTTAAATAAAGCAGTAAAAACGATCAACCGCCACGAAGTAAACTCTAGGCAGGACTAAATGTAAATAAAGCAGTAAAAGGCCTCGAAGTAAACTCCAGACCTATATATATATATATATATATATATATATATATATATATATATAAGCAGTAAACGCACCAGATATAAAACCCAGGCTCATCGAACAAAGTTCGACAACAGTTTTTTTTTTCCGCTAAGTTTGTTTGTATATTGAAAAAGAAGAGATAAAACAATCGATAAGGGCATACCCCAGAAGCTTTTGATAAAACCACATAGGACAACCCCCAAAATGGACAACAAAAGACTAACAACCAAGCCAAATGAAAGAACAAAGCGTTACTAAGCAGGACAATAGTAAATACAAGCATGAAACCTTAAACAACTTAGACAACCAATCAGGTGAAACCAAGCATCCAAATAAATGAGGGTGAAGATCGAACCGAATCTGCATCAGAAGAGTCAAGAGGATGTCAAGCATAGGAAGAACTACGAGAGCCGGTAGGAGAGGGCCAAACCATCTTTACCGAACCCCGAAGCCGAAGCCGAAACCCCGAAGCCGAAACCAACATCCCCCAGCTTCCCGAAGACAAGAGGTAGAACCCCGAAGCCGAGCCGAGATGCCAAGCCCAGATGCCACCTCATCTTTATCGCTACAAAGCCGAACCCAGCCATTGATCAAGATGCTATTGAACCCAAAAATACTTATATATATATAAGTATATATATATATCGTTAATAAACGCTCCCATGTAAAATCCGTGCTCATCGAATGATTCTCGACAAGAGTTTATATATATATATATATATATATATATATATTTATATATATAAGCAAGTAAATGCTCCTGATGTAAAATCTGTGCTCATCGAATGTAGTCGACAATAGTTTATATATATAAGTATATATATATATAAGAAATTAAACGCCCGCATATAAGTTCAGGCTCAATCGAGGCATAACTCGATAATGTTAGTCAATATATAAATATATACATATATAAGTACATATATACAGACAGAAATGGAAACTACGGACCGAAGTTCGGGCATACACACACAACACGACTCTCAATGTGAAGAATAGTGTGTGCAAAGATGAAGAGAAAGGCTTTATAGAGTGTGAGAAGGCTTTATAGAGTGTGAGAAGGCTTACAGTGGGCTGCCAAGGCAGGCTTCTATGACTCTAGATGGATAAACACTCAACTCCCGCAGGTAAAATATAGCTATATGTGAGCTAACATGTGTTTAAAATGAGAAAGCACTCAATATGTGGTGTGTACAGAGCAAGTTGGACAAGGCTTCCTCGCCTCTTTTCTTCTTACAAATGGCCACCCCAAGCTCTATATTTATAGAGTTGGAGCCGCAGTGATGCACTCTTGGTAGCCAGCAGATGCACTCTACTGGTACTGGGTAACCAGTGCTCCACGATCCCACCGTCTTGAAGTACGTACACTCATGCACTGTGATATCCGCTCCAACTTGCAAAACATCAATCCGAGCATCCGAACGAGGTGTATAAGACCTTCTTCGGACCTCTTTTGTCGAGAGTTACGCTATGACATGGGATTAGAGGTTGTACGAAGTCAGGAAGAGGGGACCATGCCCATAGTCTTCAAGCTTCAAATTCTATCCGGTGTGCTGCCACGCGTAATAGTCACTCGAGATTGGAACTGCTTGGCTCTTCTGGGACATTGTTGTGTAGAAATGTATGTATGAAATGTTGAGACCGCGTGCTGGGGTTGAGGTGGCAAGATAACGATTTTGCCTCTCACCGGGGTTATCTCTTTGCTTTGGGCTGATACCAGACGTTGCTCAGGGTTACATCTGAGATTGGACTGCTGCAAGTGTTTGAATTCTGCCAGGTCATCTGTAAGTGTGCCTGTCTTCCCGGTGTTAGCTCTGGGTCTTTAGAACGAGTGCCTCGACAGGATGTCTGAGATTGAAGCTTATTGCATGCATTTGAAACAAGCATTTTTGAAGTTATCGCCGGAACTGCAATGGCATTCCCTGGGATTATCTCCAAGGACAAAACTCAGGGTTATCTCCGAGGTTGGAATTGATACTCCCGGTGTGTGTTCCGGGGTTGAGACTGAACTTCCGGTAGTATCCTGAATGGATGTGAACTGCTTTCCAGGGTTATCTCTGAAAGATAAATCTGCCCTCCTGCAATGTTAGTAACAGATGTGTAGAAAATTTTGAGTTTCTACAATAGCTGAGTTGTATGAATCTTTGTTATGCGCAGAGGTTTGTGCTTTGGTGTAACAACCACTCAGATTATTACAGTGATAATCATTGGAATTATTCGCGCTATCAATATGTATATGACAAGAAGGTGAATCTTTTCTCATGTATATACTTGATAGGTAGAGAAAGATAAGGTAGGTGCGAGTTCTTGAAACTCATACTTATGGTAGGTTCGTGACTCATTTAATATGGTATGTTTTTGAACTCCTCAGCAAATGGACGCCTATGGTCTGACTGGGATAGTTCTTAAACTTATATTATTGTGGAAAGTTCATGAACTCATAATGTATGGTAAGTTAACAGACTATACTAAGGTATAGGAATGTTTAGACTAAAAATGAATTATTTTCATTAGACTTAGCATTGAAGGTGCTAGAGAAGATTAAGTATTATCGCAAGTAAGATAATGAAGGAAGATGAAGAATAGGATATTCCAAGTCATCTAGCTACGCTAGATTTTAAAGTTTCTTGAAATTGTGCTTATGTGTACGCGTTTTGAAAAGGAAAGAATTGGTTCAACTTTTGGAACCAATGGATTTTAAAAGAACTATTCTTGATATGTCTATGCTAGTTGATTCGGCTAGACAGAAATTGATTTGAAATATCAAAATAAATTTTATATCATCAGTGCATTTGATGTAAGGATTGT
This sequence comes from Panax quinquefolius, assembly GCA_020205615.1. Lineage (NCBI taxonomy): Eukaryota > Viridiplantae > Streptophyta > Magnoliopsida > Apiales > Araliaceae > Panax > Panax quinquefolius. The sequence goes on along the minus strand of CM035155.1, from coordinate 75,189,175 downwards.
AAAAGGATGGAGTTGTTAATGCAATTAAACCTGGTGTTGGATGTGATCTTAGGATCAACAACCCGCTATGATATGATGTATAATGGCAAAGTCATAAACTTACGAAGTCCTCGACGTACTGTGAAGAAGTACGGTATCATGACATCATAAAATGTTTTAATTTATTGCGAAAGAATTTAAAGAAGTAGTCGATGTCAATTGATTTGACTAGACGAATGTTTCAAGTTGATATCCAATTTATTGGTATGGTCTAAGCCACTTGATTTGGCTAAGACGAATGGTATATCAAGTTTAAAAGAAAATCGAGCTTTCTTTGAAGAAGTTGTGCCAAACCAAATTATTTTGGTGCGGAATCTAATGATTAACTCTTAGGTGAACACACCTCAAAATGGGGTTATACAATAGGTTGATCGCCAACGTATGAAAGAGGTAGTTTACTTTCTGTGTGATTGTAAACTGACCATGGAAGAAGGTTTACGGCGTCATGCTGTTAAACCTAGTAAGAGTTCATGGTCAAATTTGACTCCTCAGCAAAAGTATGAAATATTTTAAAGGAATTCTTATATTCCTCGTTATTCATTCCACTTCATAATTCTTGATAAGTTATAAAGGTGAGGGAATGTTTGAAAGATAAGAACTTCTTTGAAGAGAAGTTGAGAAGAAGGGTAGATTAAAATTTTGAGGACGAAATAATGTGAAGAAGGGGTGAATGTGATGATCCGGGAATGGGTGTGGTTTTAAAAATTTCGAGGACGAAATTTTTATAAGGGAGGAAGAATGTGACAACCCAGAAAATCGAATTGTCCAGAATTTAAGTTTAAAGAATTAGTTATTAATAAAATGATTTTTTATTAATAATATTATGTGCTATGTGTTTATTAATCGTTCTAGAACCTAGGATGATTATTAATCAGGAGGATTCTAGCTACGAGCTAGACTGAACGAGTAAGAATTTTCAAGACGAAAATAAAAAAATTTCGAGAACAAAAATATTTCGGGGGAAAAAGATAAAATAGGCACTATTCACCTGACAAAATCCTAAGGGTTAGGGTTTGAAAAACCTAAGCCTTTCCGAGAGTTCAGTATGTACAAATGACATTCCGTCGAAAGATTTGATGATAATATATCGTGAAAAGTTAAGTAAGGCGATAAAAGTTTTTCTCGAAAAACGTGCAGAAATTGGACGAAATAAAAATGATGAAAAGTACTGTTATATATTTTTCACTCGTTTAACTACGTTAGGGGAAAACGTGAAGGAAAACACTTAATGCCGAAAAGTGTTTTTTAATTTTTTGGAGATTCGAAGAATACGTAAAAGTTAATCGGTAAGGAAAAGACGAAATATCCAAAAATATTTGGATTTTGAGAATCGCAGTTTTTAAAACTGTTGGACAAAACTCGAAAGACGTAACAACAAAACTTCCAAGGAAAGTTTCGTGAATAGTAAGAAGGTGGAATAGTAAGGAGGTGGAATAGTAAGGTGTGAATAGTAACCGAAGGGGCAAAATGACTATTTTGCCCCTAGCTTGGAAAATCTATAAATATGAAGCTAAATTCATTTGTTTAGGATTTTGAAAATCCTATAACATTTGAGAGAGAGAGATTTTGGATGAAAAAGAAGAGGACAAGGTAGAGGAAAAGCTTGCTCGTGAGCAAACTTTGTCCAACGGAAGGAGATTAAAGAGAAAGGTAATCCGAAACCTAGTCTCCTATATTTTTTTTCTTTAAGTTTTCTATGTTTAAAACATAACTTAATGAGAATAAAAAGTAAAAGATGTTAGAAATGATTTCACATGGTTGAAATAATGAGAAAATGAAGAATCAAGAATTAGAAGTTTAGTAAATAAATATCTTAAGGATGTATAAGATTCGTAATGAATTTGAATGATCCGAATGAATCATATGAACGATTCAGTGAAATAAGTAAGGAATAGTGTTTTATAACATCAAATTCCAATAAAAAGCAAAATCATAATCAAAATATCGATTAAAAATGAAGAACGAACGAAGAACGCGAAGAACGCGAAGAATGTTGCTGATGGACAAATTTAAAAACATCGTAGTATAAATGTTGTTGATGGACAAGTTTTAAACCATCGCGTATAAGTTAGATGCTTATTGCTTGGTTAGGAATGGTAGAAACGTTCATGAAGAATGGATTAAAACTAAGCTATAACGAAGTTATAGCGAAAATTTTGTAAAAGACGAACGAGAATTAGAAAGTTAGTAAATGAACACAAACATGTAAGGTTTCATAAGAATGTAAGAGAATGTAGAAAACGTGAGTCGTGGACTCAAGAAAAAACAAATTCTGAGTTCGGATGACCGAATTACGGATGAACGAACGAATAACGTTAAAAATGTAAAATAAACAAAGGACGAAGATTAATCCAATCAAATGGATTATTAACGGATTCAGAACAAAGTTTTGTCTAAGGGGGATTGAAAAACGTAAGATAAGGAAGAGAATGGATTTGGAACGACCTCGTTCCGAGTTATAACGAGTAAGTTATGAGATCGGGAAGTAAGCGTCTCAGAACAATTTAAAGACTTAGAAATTTTTTTGAAAGTTAGGGCTTGGCAGCCAATACTACCATGCTTGTGGTAGTGGGCACCATGACATGCAGGCCGGACACCAGACAATCGAAAACTCACACATAACATGAAAACTATAACGAAGAGAGTAACGCCATGGCCGCCAAATGCATACCGCAATGCGAGGGAGAGGAAGGGGACCGGCGCCACAACACTGGTGCAGGGCACAAAGCCTAGTATTAAGCTTTTAACTGCCCAAATTCTGGGGGAAGTGTACGAAAAGCTAATAAACATATAGTCGCGTATTGAGCTTAATCAAGTGAATTAAACCTTTAATGAAGGTTGAACGAAAAGATTAAACGAGATTAAAATACAAAGAATTTGAACGCGGGTTACGGAACCAGTATCTGGGGACCGTAGTCGCGATAAACGAACGTTGGGGATTGCTATGATTGTAATTCCTTAGACATTGAGTGACAGGTAATGAATAACATTTCAATGTTATGTTGTGGTAATGAGAGATAAGTGTAAATCGTATAATGTGAAGCCCCCAAATCCAGGTATCTTCCAACCCGACAGATGGTGCTACACAGGTACTACCATTCACACATACATTCAATTGAAAAGCCTCAATAGAACGAATATGTCTTTTATATATTCAAAATAATATTAACATTTCCCCAGGTTCTTTATAACCATTACATTTGTTCTTGTCATAATATCAAATATATTATAATCATTCACCCTATACTATAACATAAGTATTCTACGGGTTCGTCTTCGCCTTGCCTTTGTCCTTACCAGAGCCTTCGGTCTGTTCGATCTTAGCTGTGTTCATATGGTTCAAGCAAGAGTGAGCATGACTAGCTCAGTAAGTACAACAATTCTAATAAACAACATGCTTGAAACATAGGAATCATATATCTTCAATAACTGAACAATAGTTACGAAGAACTATTGATAATTCAACATAGCACTTCTTTTCATTCAAAACGTTTTACAACAACAATATTAGTAAAACATCAATTTCCCGTCCAAGACCTTGAGTATTTCATAAGTTCTTTGAAAAGGACATCCAGACACTAAGTCCGTAAGTCTGACATTTCTTACGAGCACGTTTAGGTGATCAGCCTATAGTACTCTATGTTGATCAACACTACATTCATTAAACGTATGTACATTTAAGTTATGGCAACCTGACGTTCCTGTCGTTTAACGACAAAACATTTTTAGCATACTCAGTCTTCGTTTGAAAACCACACCAATATAACTTGGTAAACATTGAACATGCTTTGATAGAAATATAATATAAGTCTAGCCGAAAGAATTTGCATTGACTTCGTCATACAATACTTCATGCGTAAGAATACATGAATTACAAAGCTTATCCAGATTGAACTGAAACAAGGGTTAGAATACTTGCCTTCAGCGTCTGGTATAGTTATAACACGTTCACGTTTAAGTCTTTAAGTCTCTACAGTAAATGATAACATCACATAACACATTAGGTCATGAATGAACATACACGGTTCCTAATGAATCTTACCCGTCTTCTCAATTTAATTACGACTTAGATTGTTATTATTGGTTCTGGCTTTTCGTTACGTCGTTCTTATATTCACATACCATTGACTTACTTTAACATTAATTGATCATACTTAAGGTTTAAACATGTCTTGACAATATTATAATCAAGCTTTAGTTCATTATTAATGAGTTACCATTCATTTCATACTGATAAACCTTCCTTACTATGCCTTCCTTAAGGCTAGCACTGCGGCGCCAGTCATCCTTTATCAACTCTAGCCATCTCCTCTGTCTCATATTTAACTCCTTATGTGTGAAGATATATTTTAGACTCTTGTGGTCTATGTATATCTCACATTTCTCTCCGTAAAGATAATGTATCCATTATCTTTAAGGTAAAAACTACTGCGGCTAGTTCCAGATCATGAGTAGGGTAAACTTTCTTATAATCTTTCAACTGTCTGGATGCATATGCAATGACCTTTCCATGCTGCAGGAGCACGCAACTAAGTCCTCTATGTGAAGCATCGCTATAAACTACGAAATTTCCTTTGTTATCGGGTAATGACAAAACAAGCGCTTCACTCAATCTCTTCTTTAGTTCTTAAAAACTGTCTTCGCATTTATCCGTCCACACGTATTTCACCATCTTCCTTGTCAAGTTAGTCAACGGAGTAGCTATCTTCGAAAAATCCTGAATGAATCTCCGATAGTAACCCGCTAACCCTAGGAAACTCCATACCTTAGTCGGCATTTTCGGTTGTTCCCAATTTATCACGGCTTCCACCTTCGCTGGATCTACTGAAATCCCCTCATGGTCAATGACATGACCTAAAAACTGTACCTTTTCCAACCAAAATTCACACTTAGTGAACTTCGCATACAACTTCTCCTTCCTTAGTGTCTCCAACACTACTCTTAGGTGTTCAGCATGATCTTCTGGTGTCTTAGAATAGACTAGAATATCATCGATAAACACCACGATGAACTTGTCCAAATATTGTTTGAACACTCTGTTCATCATATCCATAAATACAGCTGGTGCATTAGTCAACCCAAATGACATCACTAGAAACTCGTAATGACCATAATGAGTACTAAATGTTGTCTTCGGTACATCCTCCTTCCTAACCTTCAACTGATGATACCCCGTTCTTAAATCTATTTTAGAAAAATACTTAGCCCCTTTTAACTGATCAAAAAGATCATCTATCCTGGGCAATAGGTATTTATTCTTTATTGATAACTTGTTCAACTCTCTATAGACGATACAAAGTCTTAACGATCCGTCCTTCTTCTTGACAAATAGTACCGGTGCTCCCCACGACGAAACACTTGGTTGTATGTACTTCCTATCCAACAATTCTTATAGCTGCACCATCAACTCCTTCATTTCCACTGGCGCCATACGATACGGTGCCCTAGAAACTGCCGTCGCTCCTGGCACAATGTCTATTACAAATTTTGTCTCCCTATCCGGTGGAAGACCCGACAATTCACTTGAAAATACATCGATGAATAAATTAACAATGTCTATTTGTTCCATGGTTGCTACCATTCTCTGGGTATCAACATCATGACACAGATAACCCACACATCCCTTCCTCAATAATTTCCTAGTTTGTGTCATGGTTAGACAACATGAATGTCCCGGCGATCTATTCCCGTAAAATACTACATGTGCTTGTTTTAACGATCTAAGGTTCACACATTTCTTTTGACAATCTATAATTGCCCCATGGTTTACCAACCAATCCATTCCGAGAATTACATCAAATTCTCCTAACTTTATCGGTATCAAATCTACCGATAATTTATAACCTCATATATCTACGTAACAACTCCTATGAACATCTTCAACAGGAATTATTTCTTCGTTTGCTACCTTAATATTTAAAGGTATAGGCAATTTTTCGGGAAGTAATCCTAATTATCTAGCAAAATCGCATGCTATAAACAAATAAGTAGCACTTGAGTCAAATAGCACGTAAGCATTTATGTCGTTGATCGGAATAATACATGTGACGACGTCCCCTGATGCAACTGCATCTTGGACTGTCATGTTAAAGGTACGACCCATCGGCCTACCCGGCTGCGCTGGACCACTAATAGCTAACTTACCGCTATTAGTGCCCCGATTTCCGTCCGTCCCCTTCTTTGGGCAATTCTTTGCCATGTGGTCAGTTAACCCACACACAAAGCATTCGTGCTTCTTCTTTGGACTTGGACAGTTAGGCGAGATGTGCCCTTCTTGTCCATAGTTATAGCATACGGCCTTCCCCTTGAGACAAACTCCTAAATGAGTCTTCCCACAGGTCTTGCAGGCCTCCATTCTCCTCTTCGGGTCTCCTTGCTTCACTCTGGTATTCCCAGAGCTGAACACTTTCCTCTTCTGTCCCTCGCCACTCCCCCATCCACTTCACTTTGTTCTTCTTATCTTTGTGGTACTGGCTCAACGCCTCGCTACCACCTTCAGCGATTATCGCCTTCTCCAAAATGGTCCCAAACGATGTACTTTGGAACACAGAAATACGGTTATAGAGCCAGGGTTTCAAGCCCTACTCGAACCATCACGCCTTTCTAACCTCGGTGTCCACTTGATGTGGAGCGAACCTCGCCAATTCATTAAACTTGGCGGCGTATTGGGGAACCGTCATGTCCCCTTGTTTCAATTCAAGAAATCGCATCTTCATCCTTCCCTGCATGCTCGTGGGAAAGTAGTTCTCGAAGAATATCTCCTTGAACCTTACCTATGTCAAATTCTCTATCCCGGCCCTAGCCTGATTGGCCTCCCACCAAAAGTTGGCCTCCCCCTTCATCATGTAGGTTGCAAAGGCAACCTTCTGGGCCTCGTCGACATTTGCTTATCACAAATGCCTTCTCGATTCCTTTCACCCACGTTTGGGCTTCGATAGGGTCCGTAGTTCCTTTGAACTCCGGTGGACCAACACTCTTAAAATCCTTAAAGGTAGTAGCTCGTGCTACTCCCGGATTTATGGGGATATTAGCCCCATTTCTATTAAATGCGGCTGTTAAAAGATTTACAAACTTCTATGGGGTTAACCGGACCTCCCTCCGGTTGATTTACATTAGCTCCTTGGTTACGTTGTACTCTTCTCGGCGGCATTTTGCTGTTACAATAAACAACACATTTCGTTATTATTCCTTCTTTATTAGTTAGTTATTATTTGATATTAAACAATAACTTCAACATCCATTGCCCAGTATGTTCCATAAAAAGGCTTATATTCATTCATTCATTGTAGTATAATACTACATCGGTTACATTACACAGCCGAAGCTGATTACATTACTTTCCCGCAATTACTTTCCAAAAATTGGGATTTACAAAAGACTACCCTTTATTATACAAAAGAGGGTTTTATGTCACTACTAGATACAAAATATTTACATATCTAAACTACTCTAGCTACTACTAGATCACATCTGCCTTAAGGCATTATCAAAATCTTCCTTGGAAAGACTGGCAATAATATCACGGCTGATAGTATGTCGCGTCTGCCCTGCCTCTATAGGATAACCAGATACCTGCTGCTGGAAGTCTGCATGAGAACTCCTATGAATATAGGACATTCTCCCTATCTTCTTCTTTTTGGTCTTTAGCTCCTTCTTGAGCTCAAAAACCTCATGATTTAGCTCATGGACCCTGTCCTTAGCCAAAATCCTCTCACCGTGCTCCTGTTCCCACATGGACTCCATGTCTGTCTTATCTTCTATGACAGCTTGGAGCTCTGCCTTCAGCTCTTTAACCTCCTGGCAGTAATGGATATTTCTATCCAACAATGACATAAAAAGTGACATCATTGACTCCCAAGGAGCCATCTCCGCTGCTATTGCTACTGTGTTGAAGGACACTACCTCTACTTCTTCCTCCATCATGCCATCAAATACTGACATGAGATCAGGATCCTCTGAGTCTCCAGACTCAATAACTACTACTTCGGGCTCTGCCGCTATGGGGTTCGGTATAACCTCTACCTGGTTAACCGATTATTCGCTAACTACCTGAATATCTAACTGCATTCCATTTACACCTGACATCTACACAAAACAATTAAGTTGATTAGCATATGACAGTAGAATAATAAAAATACATAACATATTCATCATGCATTTTTATAAGGTTATTTTCTTCTTTTACTTCTTTGACTTCTCTTAAGGTTATGACTTAAGGTTTTTAATTTCCCCCCTTAAGTTTTATAACCTAATGCTTTGATACCAACCTGTGACGCCCCCAAATCCGGTTATCTTCCAACCCGACAGATGGTGTTACACGATACTACCATTCACACATACATTCAATTGAAAAGCCTCAATAGAATGAATATGTCTTTTATATATTCAAAATAATATTAACATTTCCCCAGGTTCTTTATAACCATTACATTTGTTCTTGTCATAATATCAAATATATTACAATCATTCACCCTATACTATTACATAAGTATTCTACGGTTTCGTCTTCGCCTTGCCTTTGTCCTTGCCAGAGCCTTCGGTTCGTTCGATCTTAGCTGTGTTCATATGGTTCAAGCAAGAGTGAGCATGACTAGCTCAACAAGTACAACCATTCTAATAAACAACATGCTTGAAACATAGGAATCATATATCTTCAATAACTGAACAATAGTTACGAAGTACTATTGATAATTCAAGATAGCACTTCTTTTCATTCAAAACATTATAACAACAATATTAGTAAAACATCAATTTCCCGTCTAAGACCTTGAGCATTTCATAAGTTTTTTGAAAAGGACATCCCACACTAAGTCCATATGTCTGACATTTCTTACGAGCACGTCTAGGTGATCAGCCTATAGTACTTTATGTTGATCAACACTACATTCATTAAACGTATGTACGTTTAAGTTGTGGCAACCTCACGTGCATGTCATTTGACGACAAAACATTTTTAGCATAATCAGTCTTCGTTTGAAAACCACGCCAATATAACTTGGTAAACATTGACCATGCTTTGATAGAAATAAAATATAAGTCTAGCTGAAAGAATTGGTATTGACTTCATCATACAATACTTCATGCGTGAGAATACGTGAATTATAAAGCTTATCCATATTGAACTGAAACAAGGGTTAGAATACTTGCCTTCAGCGTCTGCTACACTTATAACACGTTCACGTTTAAGTCTTTAAGTCTCTACAATAAATGATAACATCACATAACATATTAGGTCATGAATGAACATACACGGTTCCTAATGAATCTTACCCTTCTTCTCTATCTAATTACAACTTAGATTTGTTATTATTGGTTCCGGTTTTTCGTTACGTCGTTCTTACATTCACATACCATTGACTTACTTTAACCTTAATTGATCATACTTAAGGTTTAAACATTTCTTAACAATATTATAATCAAGCTTTAGTTCATTACTAATGAGTTACCATTCATTTCATAATGATAAACCTTCCTTACTATGCCTTCCTTCCTTAAGGTCCGGCTATGGCCGCCAGTCATCATCCTTATACTTAACTTCAGGCCAAGCCACGAAGTTTCCGATGGTGATAATTCGAGTCTGGCGCCACATTAAACTCTCTCTCGGTCGCAGCCCAGGCAATGACTCTCGGAGGAGGTGATAGGCCTTTGATATGGAAATGCAAATACCACCATTATCTATATGGGTTGGCGCCATGCGCCCGACTCTGCATACCGAATAACTTTGACAGATTTTTAACTTTGTAAACTTCCCGGACTCATAACTTCTTCGTTATAAGTTTGAATTGGCTCGTTCAAGAGCCTACGGTTCACAAATTACATATCTCTACGTGTTCATGCAAGAATTTTATCTATCTGACTTCGTTTACTCAAAATTCACCTATTGGTTCATTTTTAACGAAAACGTTAAACGTTCGTGAATGTTCAACGCTCGTTTCTTCGTTCTAAGTCAGAATCTGATCATTTTTGAGTGCGAAACTCTATAATGCCAAATATGACTTGTCTCCATCAAAAACCAATATTTCCGAGTTCAAACACAAAATCCGACTTCCATTCCGAGAATTTTACGAATTCGACGATTATCGTCTAATCGTGTGAATTTCGACAAAACTTCGATACTAACGATTTGTTCATCAATCCAAATGGATTCAATTCATTCTATAGACATTTCAACTTTTATATTATAACAACTTATTTTCAAGTTATGTTATAGCTTATTCTTCATAAGTTCATGACTTAATAACTTATAATTTACAAGTTTTCATTCCTTATGACTTATTATAGATTTAAGTCCTTTAAGCAACATTCTTACATCTTATCAATCATACTAACTTCATAAGGTAAACATATGACAAGTCCATATACGTTCGTCATAAGTTCATAACTTATTTAGGTTCAAATTACATATTCATGGCTTATACGGCTTAAGTCCATTGATTATTCAATACTTATATGATCTTAGCATACATGCTTATTAGACTACACTCCTTTTATCACCCTCCAATGATAGAGATGGAAGATATAAGGTCATAAGATCATTTACCTTTGATGACTAGCTTTCTCCTTCTTGGAAATCTATCAAAGGAAGTTTGACTTATTCTTGGCTTAATCTCTCTAACACTTAAGTTGCTTTTATAAGGAAAGTTGTTGGTTGAAAAATAACAAGCAACAAATAAATCCAAGCTTCTCTATTTATAGAATTGGCAAAGTTAGGACATTATGGTCAATAATCATCCCACCTCCTTAACAACCTCACATTTGGAATTTTGGTCATATGACCACTGGAGCAACATGAGTCAATTGTTAAATATTATGCAAGGTTTAATATTTATATCAAAACATGATATTTTCCCCATATATTCCTTTCTTCCCCTTCACTACATACCATAACTAATTGTAATTATTATATTTTGGTCATAACTAATTGTAATAATAATAATATTCATCTTACATTAGACAGTATAGGAATTCTATAATGGTAGAACCATTCTGTTTGGATTCAACAATCTTGGAGTTACAAAATATTATACTCTCTTCCTCATTCCACAAAAATAATTTTTATTTATTTAATTTATAAATATTAAAGTTATATTTTAATTTTATATAAATTCTAACGATTATAACTTGAGTTAGTTTAAGAGTGTGATATGCTAATAAAATGATAACGATAAACTTGAGAATATATTATATATTTTATATTACTATCAAAGAAAAATAAAAGTAGATTCTTTTTTAAAAATAATTATTTTCTTTTAGAAATGATATTTTTTTTATAGAACAATGGAAATTCTCATCTTTCAAATTCTCTTTTTTCTTGACTTGTAAATTTTTTTTATAAGCAAATATTAATTTCTCTTTATATCTTGAATTAGAGGGTGTTTGTCAATGACTTATAAGTTGTTCAAACTAACTTATAAGTCATTTGTTATTATTTAGTGCTTGACAATAACTTAAATTTTTACTTTTTTGACTTATAAGGGGTTAAATGCAAAGTCGACCACTGAACTTTTCTGATATTTGGGTATTGAGCCCCTTTCTTCCGGTCAATACAAAATGAGCCCCTTTCTATTAAAAAATTTGGACTTTGAACCCCCAGGCGCCACATGTGCGTTAACCTGCTGATGTGGCACATATGACGCCTACGTGGCAGGCCTGATGTGGTATTTAATATTGTAATTTGACACGTGTCCGCTGCTGACATGGCGTCTTTTGAATTTTTTCCAAAAATTACCTCTCCAAATATTTGAACTCGTAACCTCACATTTAGAATTTTGGTCATATGACTACTGGAGCAACATGAGTCAATTGTTAATATTATGCAACATTTAATATTTATATCAAACACATGAGATTTCCCCCATATATTCCTTTCTTTCCCTTCACTACATACCATAACTAATTGTAATTATTATTGTTATTATTATAATAATAATACTAATAATAATAATAAAAATAATAATAACAATAACAATAACAATAACAAAAATAATAATATATATTTAGTTTAATGTGGAGATTTAAGATGAGTATATATATATATATAGATGATAATAGAATCTAAGCTACCATTGAGCCAATCTAATTTATTAGTTAACTAAACTACCGCCATAACTTGTAACGGTAGACAGTGTAACACATGAGCAAATGAGCAAATGAGGGGTGAATGAGTAATTTCTCATGTCGCTACAGCTTGTAGCGGCAAGGGGAAATCCATTTTAATCCGTGTCATCCAATGTTGCGATCAACGGTATAGCTTATGGTTGTTAAAATAGTACCCGTGACAACCGATTGCCAAGCATGTTAGTTCCGGGCCTCCGACCCAAATAAACCCAACCTCATCAAACGTGATTATTATATTTATGCTTCCCAATATTTCCTATTTCTAGCTAGAAGTAAGATATACTTACAAGTACTCCCTCACTCCGAGAATGAAAGTGATGATCGATTTTATGGGAATTTTAAAAAAAATGTCAAATGATAAAATTATTCATATTTAAATTCTCAACTAATTGCATATTTTTCTATACATGACTAGTGATATTATATAAATAATAAAAATATGACATTTAATACTAAGGATATTACGCACAAAATATTGTAAAAAATAGATTATTTAATATAAGTAAATATTTAACTTTGAGATTACATAAAATAATAAGAACTTTTATTCTTAGACGAAGGGAGTAACTTAAATCATGAACATATTTTTAAGTCCAAAAATAAAACATAAAAAAATATAGTAATGGTATACCCCCTAGCTATTCCTAGCTCTCCTTTTACCTTTTTTCCAAATATATTATAAAATTAAATTATAATATTATCGATTCTAAGCGAAAACATAAAAATGAAGAAAAATTTATTATGTTTTATGAACTAAAATGTAATAAAGTTATTTAAAAATGACTTATAAGTCATTCATAATAAGTTAGTTTGACTCATATTAATGTAATATCAATTTTATCCCTATTTTATTTAAATTTTTTTAAAAAAATGAATTTATAAAAAAGAAGAGTAAGATGCAACGTTACTTTAAATGGCGTTAGAATTTTTATTTTTATTTTTTTATAGCTGAAGTCTTATATACTCCTTCATTTTCAACGCCGATGACAGAGAATAAACAGAAAAAAAAATATTGATGTTTGTAAACAAGTATAAGAGATCAAAGAAATTAAAAAAAAAAAAGATTCCAATGTCAGTTAAAGTGATGTTATATCTTACTCTTTTTTTTTTACAAATATACTTTATATAAAAATTTATAAAAAAATATAATGATTGTTAGTTTTGGCATTAGATCACATTTTTATTTTTTTCAAATTTCTTTAAAAAAAATAAAATCATTTTAAAAAAATTTAAGATAATTTTTTTTAAATTCGTTTTTAAAAAAATATATTTTTTAAACTGGCGTTGGTTGCCTTTCTGATTTTTAGCTAAAAAAAATATCCAAAAATTCAATGTCATTTCAAATGGCGTTCAGTAGTTTTCTCAAATTAGATATGAGATCTTTTACTCTCAACGACAGTCGTTGAAGTTTTTATGTTTTTTAAAAATATTTGTTTAAAAATAAAATCTTTTAAATAAAATATAGCTTTTTTTTAAATAAAATTATGTGTATTTTATTTATAAAAATTATTCTTAAATTAATTAGTTTGGTCAAGAGAAGAGCCTATTTCAAGAAAATTTGAACAAAATAAATATAATTCAAAAAGTTGAATATAATTTAGACGAAAAATACTCCAGATCCAACCATTCCCCATTCTTTCTCGGCTCCGGGGTCGTTTCTTTTCCTTTGCACAAGCCCGTCAGATTTTTTCTTCGCCGACGTTAGGTCTCGAAATACCCCTCGCCGTATTGGAAAAGAACTCCATATCATCAGATGTTGTTCTACTATTTATTGAATATTTAATTAGGTTATTTGTTCTATTATAGGAAATGTATGAATTTGTTCGTTTGAATTTTACTTGTCTGATGAATACCAGAAGAGGGTTTAGGGTTTTTGGTTTGTTTTTCTTCTTGTTTTTTGTAATGATTTACAGAAGTGAGATGTCTTAGGCTTGCTCAGAATCGTGAAGCTGTTAGAAAAAGCCGATCACTTCAATTTTTTTGGATTGATTTTAAGATTGTACTATTCCTTAAGTTTTAATTTTTTTTTTTGTTTTTTTGGTCTGTTTTTGTGTGTTTTGAAAGGTATGTGGCACAGGGGAAGGGGATATTGCAACCCCATGATTTGATTGACTAACTAGACAATATCATAGGCGATAAAATTGGAAGGCAAAATCTCAGAGATAGACCCTCAGTCCTCAAGTTCGCTCAGGTAACTCCATATTTATTTATTTATTTAAATTTTAAAAACTTTACATGTTTGTATGCATGCCAGTAAAAACTATAAACAAAAAGAAATTTTCTCAATCTTGTTACTATTTTTTTTTATTTTGGTTTTTTGTTTCCATGAAAGTAGACAATAGCATCTATTCTGGCTGAGTGTCCATTTTCACAATCATATAGTGTAACACAATGGTCAATATCACAACTTATTTAAATATAATGCAATTTCATTCTTGATTTTGGAAGTGGGTTCTCATTCTTTTGGAACAATGGAGTATATAAACTTCTTACCTTTTCTTAGAAATTACACAGAGCATCACCCTCTAAAATTTGTAAATAAACTGCACGAATGTATATAAATAACCTAGCTACTTCGCTGTACGTAGTGTACACTCCAGTTGTAGTTCCAAGTTTCTATTGGTTAAGATATTGAATTTCTTATAATTGAATTCCATCTAATAAGTTTCTGCATATCATTCCTGGTTTGCTTTCCTTGTTTCATTAACATTTTGTTACAAAAGTAGAAAAAACAGGGAATTTAAAATGTCCGCCTCAACCCTCTCTTTTTTATAGGTCCCTGCTACCCTTTTTATAACCTCTTCTTATTTTTTGCATGCTCTCATTTTTTGTCATTTATATCATTTGGTAATAGGAAGCTATAGTTTTGCCTCCGTTTGTAGCAATGGCAATTCATCCAAGGCCTGGTGTTTGGAAATATGTTCGTGTTAATGTATTTGAGCTCAGTGTGGAGCAGTTAAGCGTTGCTGAATATCTTCACTTCAAGGAAGAACTTGCAGATGGGTAGTAAGAAACTATCAATTTTTGTGTTATATTATGATTTTTGAAATACATATCAGTAGTTTTGCATCATTTAGCTTCATGCAGTTAAGGATCTTTTGAATACATTAACACGAACCAGCTGCAGTCAATTGGATTGAGGGCGAGGAAAGTCTGTTGTTTGTGAGGCAAATATTATTGAGGATGTGGTGAAGAAGGTATTGAAAACCACTGTACCTGCTCTTGTAGAGCTTAACATGTTTAAGAATCTTGTTGGTTCTGCTGTTGCTGATGCTCTTGGTGGCTTTAATGCCCATGCTGCCAACATCGTCTCTGCAGTTTTCATAGCCACTGGGCAGGACCCAGTGCAAAATATTGAAATTTCTCACTGCATAACTATGATGGAGGCCATTAACGATGGAAAGGATCAGAGCAAGAGGATGGTTATCGCTACATCCCTCAGCTTGGTGATGAAGTTATGTACTTAAGACAGGTATCTAGTGTCATTTTTTTACTAATAAAATTATTTCTAATTCATAAATGTTGAACCTTCTAACTTATTGGGTTTCCCGGGATTTTCATCAATCTGATCCTTAAATTATTTTTTTGTTCAAGTTTACACAAGTTTGGAACATATTCACTTAAATCGCCAAATCATTGATTGTCCCTGTGGTAACTATGTGCAGAGTTGACCATCAGGTTAGATTAATATATACCAACTTTCGAGGTACTCAAGTAGTTGAGTTATTATTGGTGAACTAAACCATGTGAAGGTACCCATCCCTCTTCTTCCTTTAACATTTATAATGACATAAGCTTGCCACATCAGAAAGTTTTATATTTTGATATGTATAGATCAATGCTAAAAGGCTGGAGTTATCTGTTATATATGAAAATTAGTCTCTATCTGTAAGACAGTAAAAGGGATCTACCCTGTATTTAGTTTGATGATAAGGTTGGAAGTTTTAAAATCTATAATGAATTTGTTTTGTCATATTTATATTCTGTTTTCTCTTGTAGTTGGAGGCAACAAATTCAACCTACCAATTTTTTCCCATGTGCTATTCTCTTGCTTCAAAGTATTATGAAATAGGAGCCAAGCCTTGACATTATAGACTGTTTTACATGTGGATCTTCTGGTTATGCTATTTTTGGTGACCTGAATTTGTTAGAGAAATTGGTCATGAAGACAGATGCTCGATATATTTTCGTGGTGGAGTAGGTATGTTTGTTCATTTTTGTTTGTGATGGCTTTGCTATTGATGCTTCAATATAATTTTGGACAACTGTCTCTTGTAGCATGCAATATTCCAGCGCCTGACTGAAGATCACGTATTTATAACAACAAAAGGATACCCTGATATTGTCACAAGGTAGCGTAAAAGTTTAAACAGTTCAGGTGAATAATAAAGCTGGAATATTGCATGCTACAAGAGATAGTTGTAATTGATTTGATCATCGATTTCATTCCCCCATCCCGTTATGATAATTGCTGCAATTCTTTTTTGTTCTTTTACTCAATATTATTTTTATTACTTTGATTTCTCCTCTATGCACGACTATACATTCAAATTATAAGAAAAGGATAAATGTCCATTTTTCTCAATCTCTCGTCATTTTCTTAGGCATTCTAAAAGCTTAGCTGACATTATTATTGGAACTGCTATGGTATTAATTACTAAAAAACATAATAAAGTTAAAATATTTAAAAATATTTGCCGCTGTGTTTTTTTTTTTTTTTTTTTTTATTTTAAATTAAGGTATGTTAACATGTGAACTCTCCTATATAGGAATTTGAAAAATAGGGGAAATTTGACTCGAGAATTCAATCATAAATTTTAATCTTTTTATTGGAATCCTATTTCAAAATTCTTTAACCCAAGCAAATTTTTAATTGTGGTGTTAAGATTGACTCTTCAAGTTAAACAGTAGAGAAAAGAACAAGTACCATGTTTCACCTAAAGGTGGGAGAAATGGCAGAAGTCTTGAGGAATAAGTTTAAGGTGGTGGTTTCAATCGCCATAAAAAAATAACAAAGCAAATACCATTTAAATAAAAAAGAAGGTACTTTGTTTTCTTTCTCTAGGAATGTTCTTACGGGGATATGTGCACTTTGGGTTAAATTATGATGCATGTCATATTTCACATTTAGTTTGTGTACTTTAGACTTTTTTTTTAGGACAAAATCTTGGTGTATTTCTGGACATACTTTTGAGGATGGAGTATTAAGTCAGATGACCTTGTAATAAAGATGGTCCATGTAATTTGTAGAAAATAAGAACCTAGTTTTGGGATAATGATTTCTTGATTCATTCTTCTCAATTACATTGGCTTATATACACAAGTATCTTAATTTACAGTGTACATTAGTACCACGTAGCAATTCTATTGTTTTTGGCACTAAGTGTCTTTGGTAACCTATTTGCTTCATTTTTCTGACTTTGCTATTATTTTTAAATATGTGTAGGAAGACTGCTTCTGTGACCTGCCTTACAATACTGTGTATCAAATTTTCATGCTACGTTTACGGAAGACAAGGGACGAAATTATGAAGTGTACTCTCTCTATATATGAAGATATATACTTTGATTGAAGAATTGTGGTAGCTTTAGATGGTTAATTGTAAAGATAATGAATGATTATGTAATGGATGATTTTATTAAGTTAATAATATTTTAGTTTTTTGTATTTTTGTCATTATTTGTTATGGGGACATTGAACCGGTCAGTACACAAAAAGAATGTCAAATTTTGATTTAACAACAATATAATTCGCTACAAAGCATTGAACAAGTGTTAATATAAGAACAATTTTTATACATTTAGCAACAAATTTTCGTTAATGGCAATAAAAAATATAATATTTGGCAACGAAAAAAATTAACCTAATAACAACGGAGAGGATATTGTTGCTAATACTAACATAAAAGGCAATATTTTTTATCATTGCAAATCATATCAACTTTCGTTGCACACATAAAGAAACAACAACATATAATGTTGTTGCTAATCGACGACTTTCGTTTTGAAAAATAACCAGCAACAAACCTTTTTGTTGCTGATTCAGCATAATGTCGTTGCCAAATAATATAATCAGCACGAAAATCGTTGCTAAAAAGTTTACATTCCGCAATGAAAGCAAGCTTAGACAAAAATTTTCATAATTTACTGCAACAAAAAATGTCGTTGCAAAATGGTGTCAATTGCAACGAAAATGCATGGTCGTTGCAAAAAAAAAAAGTTCATTTCGTTGCCAATTAGCAGGCTTTTGCAACGAAATGGGATTTTTAGCAACGAAATTTTAATTATTTTGCAACAATACATTTTGTTGCTAAAGGATCGATGTTTCTGTACGAAATCAAAATTTCGTTGCAAAATGTAGTGCTTTTGGCAACGAAAAAAAACGTTCGTTGCGAAATAATTAGCAACACTCGTTGAGCAACGAAAGACGCAACGACAGTAAAGTCGTTGCCAAAACTCTTTTGCAACGAAATTTGGCACTTTTAGCAACGAAAATTGGTTGTTGCTGAAGCCCCATTTTTTTGTAGTGAAGTACTTGGTCACCAATTCACCCATGGGTTGCTCCATGGATCCTAATTATCCAGTGGATCATGATTTGGGCTTTAGTCCACTTAGCTTAACTCAATCCTTTGGGCTTGCATTACTTTACTTTGGGCTTTTGATTAACAAATACTTGGGCTTGCACATCAAATTCCTATTGGGCTTGTCAATCCTATATAATTCACACATTCATTCACAATTGACTTAAAGCCTTAGTATGTATTATATACGTATAATTCTCGTATTCTAGTTTGTATACTAATTCACAATATACGATATCTCTTCCTTCATACATATTCGTATTATACTCGTATTTATTTATTCGTACAATACATAAGTATCATACGATCAATACACTTTCTTCTTAACGCTTAATATTCCTAACGTTCTTTAACTAAGTCCACATGCGAAATATTGCGTTTTTCATACTTAGATTATTATTACATAATCCATCTCACCTTGATATTATAACGTTACGTATTTCTCGGAAGTTCAAAAATAATTCCCGAGCGGAAATCTATGAATAGTGTTTTTCGGAAAATTTCTTGAAAAACTTTTATTTTTGTCTTGGAAATTCAAACACTTTAATTCCTTCACGTAGTTAAAATACTACGACGTTCTGACGTTTCTAGTTTATAGAATGACATTCATCTTACTAACATATAATCATAACAAATAATATTATTTTATTCATTATAAAAGTATTTACAAAAGGTTTGATTTTCTGGGGCGTTACATATAAAGGATGTAAACGCAACGCTGTTACGAAGAACGATCGGTCTTAGCATACAACAAACCGTATGGCTTCGACATTAAAAAAAAATAATGAACGTGGGGTTCATGTAATGGATAACGAAAGATAATAAGTAAGATATGAACTATCAATAAAGTCATAACCAACGATAATAAGATCAATGAAAACCGAATGCGAGTTAGATAAGAAATGAATCCTGAGGTATGGCATTTAGTTGCCAGAAAGCCATAAGGAATAAGAAATTGACTTAACGAACATTATAGTTTAATAGTTCTAATAAGTTAAGATAAGTTTAGGTTGTGGTACAATCGTAACCTTTGATGGTTGACATATGGGAGCTGGGCTAAACAATTCCTTTAGAGAGCGAAGGTATATCTGAAATCGGCAATCGATCTAACTCAATCGTGATGATGATGATTATAGATGAGACGGGAACTTGTTTGTTAGTTGTTTGTGGAAACCACTCAGAGTACCATATGGACTACTAGCAGAGAAGCGTTGTATGCTGAGTTATATAGAAGTTATAAGAAGAAGATAAGAATGCAAATCATCAAAGATGATGAATGTATTGAGTAAGACATCTCCGTATGTCATGAAGTCGTAGAACGGTAAAGAAAGTTTTTGCATGAACTTAGGTTGAAAGAACGCGAACCCTAAAAAGTAAAGTTAAGTAAACCAATGCGTAAGTCAAGTATATGACTAATTGGTGTATGTGTTATTTCCTTATGTGTTATAAGGATTGGAATGAGCAGTTCAGCGTAAGCTGTAGCTCAGCGTAAGATGTAGCTGTGCGTAAGGCAAGTTTTCTAACTTCATTTATATTTTAAATGAATGTTAGTTTCTAAAACTTCTCAGATCTTGAACTTGAGAAGTTCTGTCTATGTGTAAATGTGTGATATTTGTACAAGGTGGTAGAACGTATGAGGCCTTGAGCCACAATGTGAACACTTTGGTGTTTCTATATGAAGTACTATGAACATTTGACCAACACTTCCCATTTTATAACAAAAATTCCAAAGTATGTATAATTGCTTAGGAATTCTGAACCGATCGAAAGACCATGAACATACTCTTTTCGTTTTCATACATGAAAAGGACATCCCGACACTAAGGTCGTACATCCGATATTTCTTACGAGCACTTCTAGGTGATCGGCCTATATTACTCTATGTTGATCAACACTCATCCGTTAAACGTATTTACGTTTAAGTTTTGGCAACCTCACGTGCATATCGAACAATCGATGAAAAATACATTTGTTTGTTTATATACAAACTTACCTTGAATCCATACCAAATACTTGGCATATGATAGCGTTAACAGTTCTATATCGAAAGACTTGTTAAACAAATCAATCTAACTCTTAAGAATAGTCTAGCTGAGTTAAAACTGGCATCGACACTTTCGTAAAACCATTCATGTATCTTAGAACATGAATCACAGAAAACCTAGCTAACACGAAGGTTAGACAAGCGTTAAGAAAACTTGCCTTCAAGCGTCTTTGAATACAATATTCAATAGTTCTCAGTCTTTACAGAATCTACATGATATATTCATATAGCACACTGTAATTAGCTACCAAACAATCTCATCACAATGTTATTACCAATTTCTTTCTCTTCTATATCTTAATTGAATTTATTTCATTAATAATGTCAATTTGACTTACTATCCTTCATTACGGCTTGTTAACATTTTACGTAACTAAACGAGACTTATTCGTTATTGGTTAAGTACCAATGTTGAATACAATTCTACTTTCTTACTCTTTACGTTATTTGTTTAATTACTAATTAAAAAACAATAAATTTCTAAGGTCATCACTATATACGTGATATAGGAATGGTCTTAACATGCGTATGAAGTACATACACTTGCCCCATAATTGCCTTGTAATAACTGGGTTCAAAAATAACTAAGTTAGTCTTTTCTATCTCTTGTTTGTGTGGCCATCTCCTAGTCATCATCATTGGCGGCCGTGGACGCCATTTTATAATGTAAATCCTCGTCCCGTGGCTATGACGCGAGACTTCTTTACAATAGTGGCGCTGTGGTGCCACTCTTCAGTGACAAATCTTCCTATTCATAGCGCTGTGGCACGACCATTAACATTGGGGTTGGCACTGCGGCGCCTCCCCTGAGCCTCAGTTGGCTTTGACAGTTTGGTTTTTCTACAAAATTCCCGAGCTCATAACTTATTCGTTTTACATCCAAATTGGCTCATTCAAAAGTCATTAGCTCAAAAATCACATACTCTAAGTGTTCATGCAAGAATTTTACATTTTTGAATCTGTTAACTTTGAATTCACCTTTTAGTTCATTATTGAGCGTTCGTTTATCGTTTGTGAGCGTTCATAGCTCGTTTTCTTCGTTCTAAGTTGGAATTCGACGATTCTTGAGTCAACGACTCTTGAATACCTTATCTCACGTGATGCCATTGAAAACCAAAGTTTCCAAGTAACACGGCAACTTTTGACTACTAATCCGAGATTTTTACGTTTTCAACGTTAACGCTGAATCTCAGAAATTTCGCCATAACTTCGTTTCTCGTGTTCTATATGCCAAATCAAATGAAACAACTCCATTGATTCATCATCTACATCCTAACCAAGAAATACGCACATACCCTAACAATGATGGTTTTCAATTTGTCCATCAACAACCAAGTTAACGTTCAAAGGTTTCTTCGGTTTAAACTTACGTAACTACTTATGTTTTCTACTTAAACATGACTTATCAATTTTTAAATCATTAATAGCCATCCTTATCCCTCCGGAAGAGACATGCTCCACCAATCTACGATTCTCTACGAAAAATAAATCAAAAAGGTCAAAGACTAACGTTTACGAAATATTACCTTTTCGTTCTTCACGTTCTTGTTAAAAATTCTTATGCTATGCTTCAAGGTAGCTTGATTCCTTATTTCTAGCTCTTTCTCTCTCTCAATATATGTTGGACAAATTTTGTAAAATAACAAATGACCAACCTAAGATTTCTTATATAGGCAAACCAAATGGAGGGCAAAATGGTCATCCTACCCAACCTCCTTACTATTCATGGCTTAGCCACCAAGTAATCACTTTACTTGGTGGCACAATGGTCGGCCCACATGGTCCACGGGTCTCCCACATGGGTTGTCCTATGGGTTTTACCCATCCGATGACCCGTCAGTTCGATCTGCGGTTCGATTTCTTGGATCGGGCTTGATTAAACCTAACATTGGGCCTTAACTTGGGCTTGATTACACCATTCATTGGGCTTGATATAATCCAAGTCCAATTGTATTCTACAAAGTCCTTAAACTTTAAGTTCATTAAGACTAATCATATTCTACGCGTTCAATTCTCATATTCTCTTCGTTTAATATTCATATGATATTTGTATTATACGTCATAATATTCTTCATACTATACTTGTATTCTAACTAGTATCATACTCGTATATCATACGTATAATAATCCTAATCATTATACGTATTACATTTCCTTCTCGAAAATCACTTTCCCTAACCCTTAGGTTTTACGTCTGCAGGCGAAAACTTTGTTTGCCATAACTAAAATATTATTGGATATTCCATCTCGTCTTTGTATTCTATCATTACGCATTTCTTAGAAATTCAATCTTAATTCCCGAGCAGAAACGGATGAATAGTGTTTTTACGAAAATTTCTCGAAAAACTTTTATTTTTGTCTTAGAAATTCAAAACAATTAATTCTAGCACATAGCCAGAATCCTAACCTCATCCGCACATTCTAGGTCATAGAACGACCTTCAAATAGCTTACTCACATAAATAACTAATTAAATTCATTTAATCCACATAATCAAATAAAAATTTAATTCTCATATAAATCCGATTTTCTCGGGCGTTATATTCTCTCACCTTTATAAGGATTATGTCCCCAGAATCTCGCTACAATTACATAAACAAATGAGGAAAATTTTCCTTCATTTTACTTTCGAGTTCCCACGTTGCTTCTTCGGCATTGTGGTTCCTCCAAATCATCTTCACCGAAGGTATTATCTTATTTCTTAAGACTTGTTCATTCCTATCAACAATTTGAACTAGAAGTTCTTCACACGTTAAGTCTTTCTCTATCTGAATAGATTTATACTCTATTACGTGTTTATAGTCTGGTTTATAAGGACGCAACACTGACACGTGAAACACATTGTGTATACGTTCCATTTTTGGAGGTAAAGCTACTTCATAAGCTACCTCCCCTACCCTTCTTAAAATTTCAAAGGTCCTATAAACCTTGGACTTAACTTCCTTTTCTTCCCAAAACGTATCTTCCGTTTCCAAGGCGATACTTTTAGAAAGACATATGAACCTACTTCAAATTCCCTCTTCTCTCGGTGAGGATCTGCATACTTCTTCTGCCTATCTTGAGCCGCTACCAATCGAGTATGTATTAACTTTACCATGTCCGCCGTCTGTTGTACCATCTTAGGTCCCAACATCTGACATTCACCTACTTCATCCCAGCACAGTGGAGTTCTGCACTTCTTCCCATACAACGCTTCATAAGGCAGCATGCCTATACTAGCGTGAAAACTATTGTTGTATGCGAATTCCACCAAAGGTAGATGTTTGTCCCAACTCCCTTTAAAATCCATAACGCAAGATCTTAACATATCTTCTAGCATTTGAATTGTCCGTTCACTTTGTCCATCCGTTTGAGGATGATACGCCGTACTCAATCTCAACTGCGTTCCCATTTGCTCTTGCAAACTCCTACAAAAGTTCGATGTGAATCGTGGATCACGATCTGACACAATCGACACAAGTACTGTGACAACCGAGAATTTGTGATTTAATTTTAAATATTTATTGGATTGAATAAATATTTTTGATGAATTAATTATTAGATTAAATAATTAATTTATGAAGTTGTGATAGATTAATTTAATTATATGTGTTATATTTATTAAATTGAAGTGGAGAATTTTATTATTCGATGTATGTATTTATGTGAACTTATTGAATTAAAAGAAATATTTAATAAGCCTTTGTTATTTTAATTAATTTAATTATTAATTAGAGATTTAATAATTGATATTATTATTAAATGAGAAAATTTAATTATGTGACTATGTGCATTATTGAGAAATCATTATATTTTATTTAAAGTAAATTAAATAAGATATTGATTTATTTTATAAAGGAGTGTGATATTATTTAAACTATATGATAAAGTTTAATTAAATTAAATGATTTTTAAAACCTATTCTAACTAGCCAAACATGGCCTTGGTGGGAGTTGAGGGAAGTTACCCATGATGGGGGGTAACTGACCTCTACTGCGTCAGTTTTTCTCTTTTATTATCAGACGTCTTCTCTTTTCTTATAATTTTTCTAAGTCTGGCAAAAACAGAGAGGAGAAAGAGAGAGAGAGAGAGAGAGAGAGAGAGAGAGAGAGAGTTTGAAAGTTCAGAGATTGTTAAGAGATTGTGAGAGTTAAGAAGAAATTGGAAAAGGTTTCAATCCTACTAATCTACGCTTGGGTAATTCTCTTCAACCCAAATTCTTATTTTACGTCTTTTAAGTTTCATGAATATGGCTTAAAGTCTTCTGTGAATCTCTGCAAATTGGAAAGTTGTTATAAGAATATATGTAATAATTCGAGTAGTGGCATGTTATATATATATATATTGCATAATTCCATATCATCAGTTTCATGAAATTTTATAGTATACGATTATAGAGTACGTGATATGGCCATATGGCCTTATACGTGATTTTTATATGTCAAATATAATTTATTTTAAAATTCACACATTGATATGATTATGCATGTTAAAATGAACAAAATGAAACTTGAATGGTTGGATTTGGCTTTATAAAGAATCCGTAGCATTAAAATCCATGTTTTTGTTCAAGAACTTCAAGAACATCAAGAACAGTCCAATTTTCATGCTTTTATTCTGTGATTATGTGTTTCAATGGATTAAAATCACTTCATAGATGTTAAGTAATGATTATGTATGAATTATAACATGTGGGTATGTGTAATTTGGTGAAATTAGTATTTAAGATGTGTTGATTTCATTTGATTCTCATGTTCGTCATGAATCGGAAATTGAGTCTGGGGTTTCGCAGCATGACGCCAACTCCCGCTTCATTTCTTGCACATGGCCGCCGCTTGCCAGCGATGCAGACCTATACTGCTAGCCATGATGCTACCAAGCCGCAACACCAAGATATAGTATAAAAGTGGCGCCCATGGCGCCACTTAGCGAAATAATCGAAAATGAGTTTTTAAAAAGTGTACAAGTATGGAAATGTGATAGCAACTTAGTCTAATGATTATAAAGACTTGTTAGACCTATAATGAGATGTTAAAATAAATTCTTAACATGTCCATAACACAATTACGCGTGGATTGAATGATCAAATGCATAATTAGTTTATTTTTTCGTGAAGTCTTAATTTTACACTAAGTGTAATAATTGACTAAGTATAGTCATGAATTTGAGTTAAACAAAGAGTAAAGTTATGATGTTAGTACGTTGTTATTGACTGGTATTGTGAACGTAATTGGTATGTAGGATTTAATTCAAAGAACGAGTTTGTGTAAGTGTAATCTACACACGAAGCAAGTTTCTAAACCTTATCATGTTACATTGAGCAAGTTTTCCAACTCTACATTTACGTTGAGTAAGTTTCTTACCCTAAACTTTCGTTGAGCAAGTTTTCTAATCTTACTTGTTATTGTTATATAAGTTGATTAATTCATCTTTCGATATTGAGCAAGTTCTCATTATTATTGATCAAGCATGTCTTATATATTAAAGCTTATTAATCTTGAGCGTATGATGTTGTTATCTGATAATTATTCTATTGTATACCTTTTTAGATGTTATTCAAGTTAAATATTTGTGGCGCCCCAAAATTAGGTATACATCACCCATCTTGGGTAGTCGATATCGGTACGTAATTTAAATACAACTTACTAATATAACTGCAGTGGTACAATACGACATAAAACTGTGAGTTTGAATACAAATATTGTCTACTAGAGATCATACAAACTCAAAAGGAGTCCTCATTACAATTATTATCACACTATTTCACGGAATAGTGAGGACTACTAATGCTATCCTCCTGGACCATTACTCCGTTCCCAGACTGCGTCCCAAATATATTCTCATTTCACAGAAGAGAACGGTGAAAGAAAGGGTGAGCTCAACTAGCTCGAAGAAGAAATATTATGACTAAGATAATGCGAATAAATTATCATTAGCCTCTGACAAATGTTGTTAAACCGATAAAATATAATGAACATCAAGTTTAACTACAGCAGAACCACCAATCCATTAAAAGAGTCAAGTAGAAAATAAAATCTACTATCTTTTATGATTTAAAAGGTTTTAATCATCATTATAGCTGAGACTCAGCTTTAATAAATATTCCACATCATCGAATCACCCCCGCACTACTGACGAAGGATATTCTTTAGTATCACGACCATAATTATCCATGCACTACGGGCAAAGAATATTTGTGTATTCATTAATGGTCATGATCATGCCAACAACTGTCCATCAATGCACTACGGCCACTGAGGATTTTTACCACATCATTTGTAACATTTGGTTCATGATTACACCGAATAGTCTCTGGTCATAATCATACCAAGTCCATCTATGCACTACAGGCCACGATGACTTTCAACATAATATAAACATGAGGATGATGACAATGATATTTAATAAAACAAGTTCAAGAATTAATTTATCTAGGAACCAATAACATCCCAAACTGTCAACATGATCATGCTTTGTAGAGTAAAATTCAAGAATCTTTGAGAAGAATATTTCCATGAAAGGATCTCGGATGAAACGCAAATATCAAGGATATTCCACTAATTTCATGGAGTATAAAGTCAAAGTTTTAACTAACTGGGTATAATAAAGAATGGAATAACAAAAGAAATCACCATGCATGCGATGAGACCGCACAGGCGAGTTATTCCAATGAGAATAATAAATAACAGAATCAATTCCGGCGTAAAATGTACTGGTATGTGATATTCCAATGTATAATAAAGAATGGAACCAGGTCCGCATAAAACACACATGAGCGGATGTTCCAACGAATAATAATAAAGATTTTAACCGGTTTGGTGTAAAACACACAGACATGAGGATGTTCCAATAGAATAATAATAAAGATTTAAAACCAGTGTCGGTATAAAACACACATGCAGGATGTTCCAACAGAATAATAGAAGAATGTCACCAAGTATAGGGTAAAACCATGCGTACAATCTGAGTTATTCCAATGTAATAATAAGCAATGGAATAACAACAGTTCTCTTCATGAATAAGAAAGAATAACATCCCTTACTTTTGGTAGGAGATTGAATACTGCAGCAGTGTAGTAACAAAATACTCTTCTTCTTTCTCTCTTATTCTCTCTATACTTTCTCTCTCTATAGATTGAATGAATTCGTGAAAAATAATGAAGCACTAGGCCTCTATTTATAGAAGATTTCTAGCTTAGCACCCGCTGTGTGAAAGGCAAGTGGCTCGACGAAATTGGGTAAGTGATGTGAAAAGAAAAGTGGTTTGACGCTGTAATGTGAAACGACAAGTGGTTCGACGCTTTAATGTGAAACGACAAGTGGTTCGACGTTTTGTAATGTGAAATTACTATGGTTCGACCTTCTGTGAAGGTAATTAAAGGTAATTATTATTGTGAAGGTAATTACTATTCACGAAGGTAATTACTATTGGCGAAGGTAATTACTTATTGAAGAAGAGACTCTTAGATGATGACATATGGGCCCCCATAAAAATAATCAAACTTACCACAAACGTCTCATAATGACTCTTTATATACATCAAGGATTGAATAAATATTACCACAAATCATTTTATTTTAATCATTACATATTTAATCTTTCAACAATTATTAATCATTTATAACTTATCGTCCTCAATTATTGATTTAATACTATAACATATTATACGAGATGATCTTGTGACAATAATTGAATCAATAATATAAGAGATATGATGACAGATTAATTCATGTAGCAATAATTGAGCATAAATTTGGTGACTTCTCACGTAAGCATCAATAATCAATATCGTGTGCTACTATACAACTCACGCCATTCATTGTACTTTTACTACCCGGGTAGTTCAACGGTTTTAACGGTAACACCTCTCCGCGTTATTTTTATAAAAGATAATTTTGTCGTTTTTCTAACTACGATAATACTTCCGTTGGTTGTGGGGTCCCGATGATTGATTGAAGTCATGATTAATATTCTCCTCCTACAAAAAGAATATTCCCCACCAAACGAATATTTTATAACAACTTGATTACTTTTGCAAAATTTATAAATATTACCCACAACTATAACATTATATCAAATTTATTCCATAATATTCAAAAATAATATTTATAGAAAATTCATCTTTATTTATAAAAGTTGGGGTCTTACAATATTCATTTCTTTTATTAAACCTTGTTAGACTAGCGAACCCTTATTGATTCGACTAGTCCATAGTTGATGAGCATTCTAAATTTTGATGAATCCCTTGATGAATTATCTAAAACCAAACTTCCTTTAGGTGCGGACTATGAATATCAAAAGCCAAAGATTAATAACCTTATAGGGGATTAACCTTTAAGCTTTAGCGTTATTTACGCTTAGATATAAGATATTGGATGATGGTACTAAGGGATGATCCCCCAAGAAGAAGAAGAGTCCATAGTCTTATGATCATTAAAGGTTTCAAGTAAAACACTTGACAACCTAGGGACATAGTTCAAGGTCTTATGACCCTCGAATTTCTTTTGATTCTTGTTATTCATTTTTGATTCAAAAGTTGAGCTTTATATCGAAGTTATTATTTCTCTCATATGTTATTATTCATTGTTATATTGTTATACTTGTGAATCGTGCTCACTTACGTAATAATAACATTGCGATTAAAACGAAAGAAATAGAGCAGACCTTCCACTTGAAGTAAGGGCAAAGGCAAAGCTTAGCAGCAGTAATGAAGACTATTTATTTATGTGATTATGTAATGATAGTTAGACTTGATGTTACTTAAGACTTATTTGTTTATGTTTTCATACAGATGATTTAAGGTTAGAGTAACTCGGGATTTATTTTTATTCAGCTTGATGTAACCCATAAGGGAGAGATTTTATTATTATTTCTATATATTGTATGGTTTGCATTTTATTTACTGGTAGATAGATAGATGATGTTTATGCAGAGTGAACACCAAATCCTGTGGAAATGGAAGTAACGGATTTGGGGTGTCATGTGTTAATGTATCAGTATGGGTTATGAACCTTAGGTGGGGAACAACCTTAGGTAATAGCCTTGTAGGAGATCGAGAACATAGTAGTGGTAAACTCTTATCGAGTTCTAAGAAATGAATTTCTAAATTCATTGAAGATAATAAAAGACTTTATGTGCGTATGTGTTAATCTATGTGTTCGCTTAGCTACTGGGATTAGTAACTAAAACTTAAAATTTTGTTGTCGATGTTCGATGTTGGAGGAGCTAGTCGAAATTGGGAGGAGGAACCCCGATTACCTATAGAGGAGGAGCCCTTGAGACATTCATGTGATCGAGGAACAACTTGTACAGAGAGAGCCATCTTTGTTGATCATCATTCTTTGGTCGAGCATGAGCGGAGATGGATCCAGAGAGGATCCCGAGGAAGAGGAAGAAGAAGAGGAAGAAGAGGAGTTCCCACCGAACTCAATTGATGCAGAGATGTATGATGCACTCTCTATGATCATAACGTGAGTTGCAGGATATCTGCTTCGGGATCCGACCGAAAGCGGTAGTTAGTCGCCAGACACTATTGAAAGCGAAGGATATGAGAGATTGTGACTCTTCATACACGTTTAGGAAGCGTGGAGTGGGATCTGGTTCATGAGAAGGGTCGGAATGAGGACAAGTCCGCAGAGATAGAAAAGTTGAAGAAGGATCTAAAGAGAGCTCAGGAGGCTTGCCATAGCGGAGGAGGGTCAGAAAATCAGAGTTACACCGTCTTGATCGTCAGAAAGATGATCGCCGTCGAAGAAGGCTAAACTTGAGGAGGCGTACTCTATACTACAAAATCTGATGGATGCGGTCCAAGATCGAAGTTAGGAAGTATCCAATCCAGTTTGAGGATCTACCATCATATATGCTAGATCGCGAGCGATGTCTCGCATCATGGAAGAGGAACGTAGCAAGGCTATTCAAATACTTTAATGAATAAAGATAGTATTAGTTTAATTATGTGAAAATTATTTGATAGTTAATGATGTAAATTTTGATGTGATTATAAACAAAGGAATATGTTGATGTTTTAAATCCGTAGATTCTTTATCTCGGGATAGTTGATGTAAATAGCGGTGATGCTATCTTATGATGTAAAAAGACTTTTGAATTAAATAAAAAGTCAAAGTTTATTTGAAGTAATGTGTTAAGTGAGTTATGATTAAATGTTTAGTTAAGTCTTAAATGTTTTGAGATTGAGTAAAGATCTAATAAACATATATTCTTATTGAAATATGCCGCTTAGAAGACAAAATCGTCGATAAGCCGGGAAGGGTCAACAAACAATAACAACGACGCCAATGCTAACTCCGTTCGTGAATTGGTAAACCTTTTAGCCGGAGCATTAATAATCAACCCCAAGCTCCATCAAATACTTTGTTTAACTTCTTGGCGGTGGGACCGCCAGAGTTTAAGGGTTCCATAAACCCAATTGAAGCTCGGGATGTGGGTAATGGAGATGGAGAAGGTGTTCGATGTTGCTAGGGTAAGGGAAGATCGAGAAGATCGCGTGTCAACGTTTATCTTGAAGTCCAGAAGCCGACTATTGGTGGCGAAAAACAAAGTGAGAGGAGGTGAGGTGTAATATCACGGGAAAGATTTAAAGAGATGTTCTTCAGATGTATTTCCCAACCAATTCACAAAATTAGATGGAAGTCCGGTTTCTAGAGTTGAAGCGAGGAAATATGTCATGGGCGATTATCGCAGTTAGGTTTTTAACGAGTTGGCTAGGTTCGCCACAAACCAAGTGCACATCATGATGAGAGGAAGGCAAGATGATTTGAGCAGGGGACCAAGCCACAGTTGTATAGCAAAGTGTCGATGTTCCAATTGAACACTTTTGCTTTGGAGTGTGTTAGAGAAGGCCATACTCACGTGAGGTGGAAGCGATGCAATTGACAAGTATAATTAAGAAGCGAAGAAGAAGAAGAGTGAGAAGGAAGGTAATAACAAGACGGGTGGGAGTAGCACTGGAGGTAAACACAGTCAGAAGAGGAAGTGGTCTGATAATTCGTCGGTTGGAAGTCAACAGGGAGAGCAGAAGAAGAAGATTGAACCGTGCCCAACCTGCGGAAAAATGCATTTGGGAGTTTGTCTGAAGGGGAAGCGAGTGTGCTACAATTGTGGTCAGGAAAGACACATAGCACCAAACTGTCCGAACCCAAAGAAGGGTGCATGTTTCACATGTGGATCAAAGGACCATCTTACAAGAGATTGTCCTAAGAAGGGATCGGGAGGGACGAGTTCGGGAGAAGCAGAGAAATCTTGGTGGAAGCACTCTAACTATTACAGGGACCAACCGCATGACTAATGGTAATTGCGCCGCGGAACATTCAACATGACGGTCACGGGGCGCAATGCAGGTCTCGCGATGTGGTGTCGGTATCATTCCGATCAATAAAGTTAATGCTTATGTGTTATTTGATTCGGGTGCTACTTGCTCATTTATATCAGATGACTTACGCTAAGAACTTAGAATTGTTTAAGGGCGAGTTAGAATACCCCATGAACATAGAAATGCGAATAGAAATTATCCATATTGAAATGCGTGCACAAGAACTGTAGAGTAGATATTAAGGGTAATATCATGAGCGTAGATCTTATCCTATTCAACTTGGAGAATTTGATGCTATTTTGGGTATGGATTGGTTATCCAATTATGGGGCGATGATTGGACGCCGGAAGAAGCGTATTAACCATATGACTCAAAATCGAAGGTTGTGTTTTATGGTAGCAAGTCGCCTGAACAAACGAGTTATCTAACGATGATCACGAGCGGAAAGATTATTAAAGCAAGGCTATGTAGGATATCTAGCTTATATAGTCGATAGTCGTAAAGAGAATCCAAAATAGATGAGATTAGGTAGTGAGAGATTTGTGAGGCGTATTTACGGATGATTCTGGGACTTCCTCCGGACGAGGCGGTTGAATTTGTGATCGATTTGGCTCGAGGCCCCCCTAATATCGAAGGCATCGTCTTAGAATAGCACCGGTAGAGATGAAAGAACCGATGGTCCAACTACAAGAATTAATGGATAAAAGTATATTCAACCAAGCGTATCACCGTGGGGAGCGCCGATTTTATTTGAAAAGAAGAAGGATGGAGCGATGCGGCTCTGCATTGACTCTGAAGAAGCCTGAATAAGGTCACGATTAAGAATAGGTATCCATTACCGCGAATCGACGATTTGTTCGATCATTAAAGGAGAAAATATTTTTCGAAGATAGATTTGAGAAGTGGTTATCATCAGCGAAGGTGAGACGAGGAGGATGTCTTGAAGGCGTTTTAGAACACGATCTGGTCACTCTGAATTTACGGTAATGTCATTTGGTCTAACGAATGCTCCTGCGGCATTTATGGGCTTAATGAATGGAGTGTTCAAGCCGTTTTGGACAAATTAAGTAGTGGTATTTATAGATGACATTTTGGTATATTCAAAACCAAGGAAGAACACAAAGAGAATTTGAGGTTGACATTAGAGACATTGAGAAGAGAAGTTCTATACTAAGTTTTCAAATATGAATTACGGATTGAAAGAGTAAAATTTCTTGGACATGTGATTCATAGAGGCGAATTTGATGGATCCCTCAAGTCGAAGGCATGATTAATTGGGACCGGTACCAAGACACCGTCGGAAGTAAAGTTTTCTTGGATTGGCGAGGTTATTCGGAAGATTCATTCGAGGATTTTCCAAGATCGCAACTCCGTGACAAATTTGACTAGGAAATCGGTGAAATTCGTTTGG